>PVJC01007490.1:0-51716 GCA_004026665.1 Murina feae
GGCATCCTGAGGCAGTTTCTGTTCCCACAGCCCTTCACACACACCTGTGAAATCATCTTCACCCTATGCCCTCAGAGGCAGCTTTTCATGGTTAGACCAGTGAGTTTCTTAAGTGTGGGCCACTGCCTTGCTTCATTTGCTGTAAGGGAGCAACACAGGGCCAGAGCAAGGCCAACACTTTACAGAGTCAGCCACGAGTAAAGCTTCAGAGCTGGTACTCTCTGAGGGACAGAGTAGAAAGTGACCCAGCACAATCCCCAGGAGTGAAATACAAGCTTCTATCAACTGCCTTCCATCGCCATTGTCAGGGGTGGGCCCTCGTATGTTCACTTGCTTACATTTCATTGCTGTGCATGTGTGAGTGCCCAGTGAGTTTCCCTGGGGCGTGATGTGCAAAGTCATGGAGCAGACTCGAAGCCAGGTGCTGCCAGGCTGCACCTGCATGAGAAGGATCAAAGCCATGTGGAACTCCCCACTGTAGCAGTGGCAGGAAACGCCAAGGGGTCAGAGGGCCTGAAGGGGTGCATAGCCTTTTCTGATACACATACCCTGTGCCTTTCTAAAGCCTGCAGAATAGCACACGCCTCCCCAAGGTGTGGATACGGTACATCCTTTCAGGAATGGACTGATGGAATCTCAGGCTGAGAATAAAAGAAGAGGAAATTGCACTGGTCAGCCAAGAGGGGAGAGAGGCAGGCACAAAGGAAGGACAGAGAAATGTAAATACCATGGGCTTGTGAAATAAACCAGCCATGAACCCTGTGACTCCACAGACAGAGCCACCTCAGAGGACCCTGACCTGGAGCCCAGTGCCAAGTGAGGCATAGGAAATGCTATGGGGCTATGGCAGGGTTGGGGACATAGTGGCATTCCTGGCAGCAAGGCTGCTACACACCCAGATAATATTCTGCTTTAAATAACTTGTTTTTGTTATCTTGCCCCCAAAAAAATGTAGTTTCCTAGAAACTGGGGTAAAATGATGGCCATAATGATGAGGGAATTCAAGGATAATATGAGCCACAAAGTTGCCAATGGAGATAAGTTCTGATAATAAGGACCAGCAAGTTTTTGTTAGCTAGGGGTTGTACCCAAACTAGAAAGCTGAACTGTGTGTGGAGGCTGAACTGCCGGGTCTGGGCTGAAAGTCTGAGTGTCGTTACCTTTAATTCCAAACTCCATCCCCCATCCCCAGAGTGTAAAGGCCATGCCAATCGGCACCCCCACACCTAGGAGGAGGGTACCAGAGAACCAGAGCTGGTGTCTGACCAGTGGAGCCCAGTTCCCAGGCTCACCTCACAGAAAGCCATTTCTCCAAAGTTATTCAAGTCTAAATAAACCAAGAACAGAACGAGCTCTTTGTTACTGCCTTTAGTTAATTAAGGCTAAATTGCTGGGGGGGCGGGGGAGGGAATACAGAAGCTTAAGAAATACAGAAACTTAGGTTTCATGTAATAGTTTGTGGTGAGTGATCCCCCTGCCAGGGGCCCCGGGCTCTGCACTGTCTCAGATTCCTTTCAGGTTCCTGATCTACCAGACTTCAGACTGAACCCTGCTGCTCAGAGGGGGTCAGGGACCAGAAGCTTCAGTACCACCCAGGTCCTGTCAGAAATACAACCTCCAACTCCCTCAGGTCCCCCGTGGCAGCCAGAACCACTTGCAGAGCATGTGGGCAATTGTACAAAGCAAAAATGTTGGACCTCGTTCACATAATAAAATTCCAAAATGGTGAAAGCAGGGCATTAAGCCAAGCTCAGGGCTCAGCTTAGCTGAGGCTCTGCATGCGCACAGGCCTCAGGCCGTGAAACAGGCAGGTCCCTGGGAAAAGCTCCATGGCCAGGAGGGTGAGAGCACTGAGTCTGTCACCAGAGCCAGGCTTTGCCTCCAAACATCAAGTGTAAATAGGCCTAAATCACCAGGGGAATATAGTAACTGAACTCAGATTGAGTCGGAGTCATCCATCTGGAATGATGTATTTTCTGGGCAAGGCGGGAACCACAATCTGGGAAAATCTCCGTATTGAGGACAGAGCTGTGCTGCTTAGTATTTGTCTTAGGCTTAGCCTCTGGAATAACTACCAAGTGGGGATTTTCCGGGGCTCACTTGTGTTCTGTATTTGATCCACAGACCAGGGTTGTCTGGAAACCCCAGGCTCATCATCTCAGCCCAGCAGCTCTGTGTTATAAGTCTGTATTGTTTTTCAGGAAGTTCCTGAATCCAGATCTCTTCTACATGAAAGGGTGGGAAAAGCTGGTTGTGGCTCTAGCCTCACTCTGAAAACAGAGGGGAGCCACCGAGAGCTTCTGATCAAGGCTCTGCCTCGAGAGGACAAGGATTCTGACAATGGATCTCCTGTTCACTTACTGACATCAAGACAAGCACTCTTGCTCAGGGGGACCCTGGTTTATCTATCAAGAAGGATAACTCTACATCTAAATCCAGGAGCAATGTGAGGGGGGAGGCAGTTGAGGCAGATTACATTAATCCCTAGACCTACAGATTCCAGGTCTGCGCACTATCCCTTTTAAACAAGCTACCGTGGTGATCCTGATGTAGCAGGTTTGCCAATCAGCTGACTGGATGGCCCCTAAGGCTGCTTACATTTCCATGTGCTGAGACTGAGAGGTGGTGGTGGGAAGGCAGTGTTTAGAAATGAAGAAAGGTCTTAGGAGACTGCTGCAGCTGCCTAGGCAAGAGGTAAAGGGAACGTGGGTGGTGGCAAGAGAATGGAAAAATATCACCACATAGAACTGAGAGGATTTACCTAGTAACTGGCAATGTTAGAAGAGAAAAACCAACTTTTTTAAGGGAACAGATCAGGAAGGGTTTTTATCATGCAGATTGCCTCTTCTTTCTATGGGGGGTGGAGAGGGCCCACAGTGCAGACTATCTCCTTGATGTTAACCAGAAAATTCCAGACTAGTTGATTAAGATTATGTTCCCAGGAGAGGCTGAAAGTACAATTGGGTCAAGTATTAAGATCTAGATTTGGCAGCATGTGCTTTTAGCAGGAGTGTCGCCATTTTGAGCCTGCCGCTTTCTCTTTAACAATTCCCCCTTTTGATCACTCAGCTTAATTAAGAGAGGTGATAAAAATTTAGACATTAGCACTAACCAGTTTGGCTCAGTAGATAGAGCATCAGCCTGCAGATGAAGGGTCCCAGGTTTGATTCTGGTCAAGGGCATGTCATGTACCTTGGTTGCAGGTACATCCCCTGTATGGGGTGTGCAGGAGGCAGCTGAATC
Organism: Murina feae; assembly: GCA_004026665.1. Lineage (NCBI taxonomy): Eukaryota > Metazoa > Chordata > Mammalia > Chiroptera > Vespertilionidae > Murina > Murina feae. Next base: position 3,244 of record PVJC01007490.1, read on the forward strand.
AATGTTTCTCTTCTCATCGATGTTTCTCTCTATCCCTCTCCCTTCCTCTCTGTAAAAAATCAAATAAAAAACTGTATTTTAAAAAATCCAGGCGTTAGTGTCACTCTCAGCCACCACTCTGCAGCTCTGCTGGACCTTGGTGTGGCATGATGTTTGCTCAGTCTCTGTGACCTGGGCTTTGGTTTTCTCTTTAACAGCAGGGAGGGCTGAGAAGGGGAAGTAGCAAGGATGACTACAGATTCTGAGCCATGACCAGGGCAATGACAAATTTAATATGTGCAAGGAAGTTATGAATTTCGATGTTGGTCTTCCCACTTTCTCTGAATTGTGTAAAACAATTTACATGAGTCTGATCACTACTGAGTGAAATGATGATAGTTTAAACCTTTCAAACAACAGCTAACATTTCTCATCCATACAGCATGTCACTAGGCAGTCCAGTTTAGTCTCATTTAATGGTCACTACTAGGTATCTCTGACTTTAACTCTCTATGTGCCTGGTACTGGACTATGTGCTTCATATTCATTACTTCATTAGTGGGTGCTAATATTATCCCCATTTTATAGATCAGGAAACTGAAACTTAGAGGAACTTCCCAAAGGATAGAAAAAGACAGAGCAGACATTCAAAGCCAGAGTCTCAGAACTCAGATTCTCACCACTATGCTATCCTGCAGCCCTGCTAAACTGTGGTCCAGTGTATAAACAAAAGTAAAAGCGAGGCAATCATGAATCACATTTAGAACATTTAGCAAGTCAGAGATACAAGTTGCATTTGAAAACACTGCCTAATATCCAGATTGACTGTTCAAATGTAAATATTCAATGAAAGGGGTTTTGTTTTATTTTTAGCTTCCCTTGGAAAATGAATTCTGATGATGTGATTTTTTTTTAAATGCTAGAAATTTCCTTCTGTCCCCTTCTGGTAAATGAAGATTGCTGTAATATGCTCTAGAAGTATATGTTGGGAAATGACTGCACAATCGTGCCAGGCCAGGCTGTCTCCTCCTTCTGAGATTTCCGGTGGAGTTGTCTTTTGGACAGTCTCACAGTAATGACAAAAGCTGACAGTGAAGGGCAATCTCTGACTCTTTACCTTAGTAGACTCACATTAAATATAATCCATACAGCCCAAACCCAGCTGATGCTAGTGTGGTGTGATATTATGAGTTTTAAGGAGAAATAATGCATATATTTGGTCTTGGTTCCAGTTTCTGAAACTGAGCTCCTAAAACCCTAGAAATTTCTTAAGTGATGAGTGAGGGAGAAGTCGTTTTTGTGTAAATGAGGTGATTCTAGACTGCACCCAATATTGGGGGCTGGTTACCAGTGGGACCAGCTACTTGATTAGAGTGTTGTAACTTTCAGCCTCACCGTCCCCCCCCCCCACACACACACACCCCACCTTCAGGGAGAGGAGAGGGGCTAGAGACAGAATTTCTATCGCCAATGACCAATGATTTAATCAATTGCGCCTATGCAATTCAGTCTTCATAAAAACCCAAAAGGACTGGGTTCCAAAGCATCTGGTTTGGTGAACATGTGGAGATTCAGGGAGAGAGGAGCTCAGAGAGGGCACGGAAGCTCCTTGCCCTTTTCTTACACCTTGTCCTATGCAACAACTCCATGTGACTCTTACTCAGTTATATCCTTTCATAATAAACTGGTGATCTAGTAAATAAAATGTCTCTCTGAGCTCTGTGAGCCACTGTAGCAAATTTATCAAACACAAGGAGGGAATTGTGGGAATCTCTGATTTGCAGTCAGTCAGTCAGAAGCACAGTAAACCACCGGGACTTACGACTGGAGCCGAAGTGGAGGGCAGTCTTGGGAAAGTGAGTTCTGACCAGAGAAAAATTCTGAAATACCTAAATTACAGGTGGCCAGAAAGGGGGAGAAAGAGACAACTGGAGTTATTCAGTTAACAGCTATAACTGGAGACTACCAAAGACTATTCACATTCCTGAATGCATACTGAAACTTTGAATCAACTTCCTAGCAGCTATCTAAAAATAACAGATTTCCAGACACCACTGCATTCTGCTTACCCAGGCACAAACTTTCTGGACTTTTGTCCACAACCAACACAGAAGTAGTAAACAATTCTTCCTTAAGGACTATGCACCTAACCTAGAACTTCACCTTTTCCCAACTCTTGTTTTCTACAGCCAATATAAATTCTTTCAAAATAACTTGTATCTTCCTTCACAAGACCATTTTTAGAAAGCTCCATCAGGCCTGGTTGCAAGGGGTTAAGCACTGGCGCTCAGCCCAAAGAGTCTCAGGTTCCATTCCCAGTCAAAAGCACATACCTTGGATGCAAGTTCAATCCCTGCCCTGGTCAGGGTGAGAGCAGGAGGCAAACAATTGATGGGTCTCTCTCAGGTTGATGTTTCTCTCTCCCCCAAAGTCTCCTCCCTTCCACTCTAATATATATGTATGTATGTGTGTGTGTGTGTGTGTGTGTGTACTAGGGGCCCGGTGCACGAAATTCATGCACGGGGGGGAGAGTGGGGGTCCCTCAGCCCAGCCTGCCCCCTCTCTCAGTCTGGAACCCCTCAGTGGATGTCCTATGATGGCCCAGTCTTCCAGGCGCCTTTTGTTTGTGTGTGTGTGTGTGTGTGTGTGTGTCGCCACTGGGGACCTGCCCCCAGCCGCATCTGAGGCTCGGAGCAGTCCTCCTGTGTGTGTCTACCTGCTGGGGGCCTGCCCCCAGGCTTGGAGCAGGCACCCCTCTATGTTGACCTCTCAGACTCTTGCTCTCCCCTGCATGTTGTTCTCTTTTTTGAGCTGTGGCCAGGGCTGGGTGCTGCCTGCCTCCCAAGCTTGCCTACTGCCCATCTTCCTCCAGCCACCAGAAAGCAGGGAAAACCCCACTCGTGGTCAGGCCAGCCTTTTCCTGCTCCCTGATCCCCGGAAGGAACCTGGGGAGCCGCCAAACAGGCTCCCAGCCCCCAAGAGCTTGCTTTCCCACTCCCCAGTGCCCCACAAAGGGCCTGGGGAGCCACCAAGCAGGCCGCCGACTCTTTCCCACTCACCGGTCTCCTGCTGTCTTCCTTTCCCACTCCCCAGTGCCACCAAGGGGTCTGGGGAGCCGCCAAGCAAGACCCCGAGCCCTGCAGCCTTGCTTTCCTGCTCCCTGGTGTCCTGCAAAGGGCCTGGGAAGCCTGCAAGCAGGATGACGCCTCTTTCCCACTCCACAGTGCCCCTCAAAGGGCTGAAGAGCCACCAAGCAGGCCCCCGGCCCCCACCGCCTCTTTCCCGCTCCCCAGTGCCCCTCAAAGGGCCTGAGGAGCCGCCAAGCAGGCCACCAACCCTGCCGCCTCTTTCCCACTCACCGGACCTGGGTCCTGTGCTGTTCTGCCCTGCAGCCACTCTGTGCACTCAGGAGGTCCCTCAGCCCGGCCTGTGCCCTCTCACAGTCTGGGACCTCTCTGGCGATGTCCACCTGCTGGCGTGCCTGACCAGCCTGGGTGACGGGCTCACGGCTGTCTCCAGGCTGGCCAAGCCCCCCAGTAACGTCCCTCACCCCATTGGGTTGTGGCCAGCGTGGGTGACAGGCTGATTGGCGCTTTCAGGCTTTAAGTCTGCCCACAGCTCCCATTGACCCAATGTCCCAGCAAGGCTGGCTGGACACAGGTTTTAGGGGTTTATCTTCTATAATTGATACACTGTTCCTTTAAGCCGAGGCCTCCTACTAACGAAGCCTCCTCTCTGCTTCACCTCCCGCGTCTATAATGAGACAATGTTACTCTTAGTGGTTAGGCCAGGCCTGCTGTTTCCTTCAGCTCCGGAGGAATTCTATGAATGATATTTTGTTGCAAACATGCGTTTTGCAAGCTGCCGTTTACTCAGGTCCGTGGGTGGCGGCCTCCATGTTGGCTGGGCTAATTTGCATACAGTCGCTCTGATTAGCTGGTGGACGTGGCTTGCCCTGTCCCGGAGAAACGGTTAATTTCAATATTACGGTTTTATTAGTTAAGATAATATATTCTCCTCACTCATCTGGTGAGGATTTAAAAAAAAAAAAAAAAGCCCTACCTCCAAGACTGCGGACAAATATTCATCTTCTACATCCTGCCCTGCTGCTGGTGGTATCAACTGTATGTCCCAGGACTGGGTTCTTTTTCTGACTAGCACAGGGCTCAACAAGCCCTTTCTTTCAGAACAGCTCTTGGCTACGAAGGTTTTTATTTAACATCCCTTAACCAACAGAATCTGATGCTATCTCCATGTAGATAGTGTAGAATTGATTTGAATTGTAGGACACCCAAGATGGTGGAGAATTTAGTATGGGGAAAAACCACACACACACACACACACAACACCACCACCACCACTACCATTACCGCCCCACACCCTTACTGCCACCACACACTGTTGCCCAGATCGTGAGGTTTCTCAAAATTCTAAGAAGCTTTGTGAACTTTTTCTCTGACAATCTTTTTAACCCATCAGGTTACATCATACCTAAATGTCATGTGAAAGCATGACAGTAATTTTGTCTATAGATCTCTGGCTAAGTTATAAATAAAAATTTAAAAAAGTGAATTGTTCAAGTACCCAACACTTTGCTTACTCCACACTGAGTCTAACCCATACTTTCCTGCAAATTGCTCACAATAAACTTCATGTCTATATTCTATTCAAACGAAAACTTTAATCAGATTTTATATTTATAACATGCTATATCTACAGAAGCCTTAAAAACCGCAATCTAGTACTTGGCTTAAATAATATAAGCACTTGCTTCAGTCTTCATTAGTTCTTAGCCTTCCTTTATTGTAACTTTAAAAAAATAATTTTTAAAAGTGCATGATTTCTTTGAACTACTCTGTTCAGGAAAAATTCAAGTTAAAACATTATCGGTAATGAATTAGTCAGTTGTATAAAATGTCAAATTCATATTATAAAATGTCAAATACTAGAAAAAATGTATTTTAAATTAGTTCAAATTAAATGTAGGGCCATTTCACTTAAATATCTGAATCTTCAGTGTTTCACTTCTTTTTTGTATTAATTCCATTACACCAGGTCATATTTCAGTAATTACTCAAATACCCTAGACAAGAAAAAAAAGAATTCAACTCCTGTCAATTATATGATCTGTCTTCGTGTGATTAGAATGAGAAACTTCTGCTCCCACAATCCACAAGCAAGAAATAAAATAACACTGTTGTTCAGAATACTAGTAAGGACTGCATAGCTGTGAGCATTCACATTCTGATTACAGAACTCTTCATATCAGCAAACACAGACCGATTCCTTTAAAGATTCAACTTAGGCTGAGAATCACTGAGGTCACAGATAAGCCATAAATACAGAGGTTACAGACACTGGCCAAAGTACTCCCAATAAGGCAGCAGCGTTTTCAAGTGATGCCTTCCCTTCAATAACAACGCATTCGGGAGATTCAGGAGCATGATTCCATTTTCCTTAAAATGTTGATATCCTGTTGAATATTCTTCCACTAGGCCTGCTGAGACCACAGAAACCGATCACATTTTTCAAGCATGCTTTGTATCAAGGCTCTGAAATCACAAAGAAAAGAAACAAGTAAATGTAGTTTTCATTGTTCATTCTTTACAAAGAAACTTTAAAAAACACAAATAATTAGAGGATTCAAAAAGCTGTCCGACTCTATGCATCGAAAGACACAAGATGGTTAATTTTATGTTATCTGTACTTGATCACAAACAAACAAAACAAACAAACAAAACAAACAAAAACAAAAAACGTATTTGATACCAATAATGTTCTTAAAGAACTGAGTACACATCAGATTTTGATATTTGTTCACATTAATCCAAACTGTCTTGGTCATGATTGTGAACCAAACATTACTTTATCCCTTAATCACCTTAGTCAACAAGTGGGTCTCAGTCCCCTCATCTGTTGTTAGGGGTTGAGACTGGATGATCTCTCTAGTCCCATCCCCTTCTGAAAATCTTGGGTTTCGACATTCCCCAAGCACCTATGGAGAGGGCATGACAGACAGGTATTACCTCTGTCTTTTCTCGGCAATCCTTAAGATATCACAGGTTCTGGTGAACCTCTCTGACAGCTCAAGTGTCAAACCACATTCCTTTAGCAGTGACCATGCCCGATCTGGACCCATGGCCTTAGCTAACAGCAGTGCTACGTTCTCCAGGTTAACAGGGGAAGGCCCATCACTGAAGCTCCCATTTGGTGAATTTGGGGGGTCTGGCTTTGTGTTTTGGTTCTGAACAAGATGTAGGAGAAGTTTCCACTCCTCCATGGTTTCTGGGATCCAACCTACACAAACACACAAAAACATGGAAATATTGGCTCTGACTGCTCTTTGTACTCTGCCTGCACATAGGAGACAGTCAAAACAGTTTATGAAAACATTTAGTTGCAAAACATACAAATATTAGAGAACAAAATCTCATCACCCTAATACAAGAATGTTTTCTGAACATCTGCTGAATAAATAGTTCGTGACAGGGAAAAGCCACAAAATTAACTTCAATATTCTTTCATTGACGCATTAATTATCCAGGGTATATTGTATGCTGGGCATTGAATGTGCAATGAAGAACTCTTCAGGGACTTACAAAAAAGGAGACAAATCTTAGACAAACATATAAATGCACTATCCTTATATACTTACTAGAGGCCAGTGCACAAAATTCATGCGGGCGGGGGGGGGGGTCCCCTCAGCCCAGCCTGCACCCTCTCCAATCTGGGTCCTCTCAGGGGATGTCTGACTGTCCATAAGGATCGGGCCTAAACCAGCAATCGGACATCCCTCTCACAATCCAGGACCACTGGCTCCTAACTGCTCACCTGCCTGCCTGACTGCCCCTAACTGCTTGCTCCCCTGACGGCCTGATCGCCCCTAACTGCCTCTGCCTCTGCCCCCGACACCATGGCTTTGTCCGGAAGGAAGTCAGACATCTGGAATATGTCCCATCAACCCTGTCTAATTAGCATATTACCCTTTTATTAGTATAATTACCAAGTGATACAGAATTTTAAAAAACAAACTACAAATTTGACATGATCACTGAAATGTCCACCAAATTTCTTTATTGAAGGTCTGAAGTGACTTCTAAAATACTACAGGTAGTGCGTCACCCGCGGCCTGGCGGCTGGGAGCGTTGAGACGGCGGCGTCTGGAGCGCGGCGGGCCGCGGGGTGGGGACCTGCTCTAGGGGCATGAGCCGAGGGCAAGACGCCGAGGCCAAGAGTATTTAACAGAGATTGATGGAAGCAGAAACCAAAACTCTTCCCCTGGAGAACGCATCCATCCTGTCAGAGGGTTCCCTACAGGAAGGGCACCGGTTATGGATTGGCAACCTGGACCCCAAAATCACAGAGTACCACCTCCTGAAGCTCCTCCAGAAGTTTGGCACCGTAAAGCAGTTCGACTTCCTTTTCCACAAGTCAGGTGCTTTGGAGGGACAGCCCAGAGGGTACTGTTTCGTTAACTTCGAAACCAAGCAGGAAGCAGAACAAGCCATCCAGTGTCTCAATGGCAAGCTGGCTCTGTCCAAGAAGCTGGTGGTGCGATGGGCCCATGCTCAAGTCAAGAGATATGATCATAACAAGAATGACAAGATCCTTCCGATCAGCCTTGAGCCATCCTCTAGCACTGAGCCTACTCAATCTAACCTAAGTGTCACTGCAAAGATAAAAGCCATTGAAGCAAAGCTGAAAATGATGGCAGAAAATCCCGATGCCGAGTACCCAGCAGCACCTGTTTATTCCTACTTTAAGCCACCAGATAAAAAAAGGACTACTCCTTATTCTAGAACAGCATGGAAATCTCGAAGATGATGGTTATGAATCACTGTAGCATCAAAAGCAAATTGGTCTCCACTCCTGAAACCCTCTGCCTTTGTACTTTGTAGATGTGACTGGTACTCCCCAGCAGAGCATAATCCCATGTTAGAGTTTGGTAAAATGACATTTTTGGCTGTTCCTATGGATGTTTCTACCCTGAAGTATGTGTGGAATTGAGCATCATCCAGAATAAATAGGATTCTTTCCAAAATTGTGATTTGAAAAAAATAAAAAATAAAAAATAAAAAAAAAATAAAATAAAATAAAATACTACAACCAAGAACAATCAAATGGGATTTACATACCATTGTCCCCATCCATCAGGCTCATATCATTCAAATATACTATGTTGGTGAAGGCCTCTCTCCTTCTCTCCAGCTCCAAACACAGAGTAAGATATCCAGGCCAGAAACTTTAAAGAAACCAAAGTTGAAGAAAGGAATAAAAGGCAGTGAATTTATCTGGAGCTGCACAATTTATTACGAAAGATATTAGGTGCATGTGGCTATTTAGATTTAAATTAAGTAAAAGTAGAAATTTAAAAGTCAGTTCTTCAGCTGACCAATCCATATTTCAAGTACTCAATGGTCACATGTGGCTAATGGCTATCATACTGGACAGTGCAGAATATTTCTATTATCACAAAGTTTTGTCAGACAGTCCTGATCTGGAGTGTATAAGAAAAAATAATAAAAGCTAGTGGTAAATACTGATATTTGAGGCCAAGCACCAATTATTACTTTATATATATACATACTTGATAAATGTAAAGATTCAAAACAAATTAGCATATTCTCTCCAAATGTGAAAGTTCTCCTGACCTTTCTCCCCCTTCATTTGCTATATCCAGTATTATAAATCCCACTACATTTTCCTTCTAAATGTCCCCTGGATGTGGTCCTTTTGCTGCCTTACTAATCACCAATTCAGTTAAGAATGAATTACTGCAATAGCTTCTAAGCTGGCCTTCCTGTTTCCAACCTTTCTCATGTATGACACCAAAAATGATTTCCAGAAAGCTCCATTTTTATGTCATACGCAAAAGTCTAAAAGGTTTCTACTGATGACTAAGTTCTTCTGACTAACTTTCAAGGTCCTTCATGATATCATCACCCACCACCTGGCAAGTCTCATCCTTCATTATCAATAAACAAACATGTATCAAGTACCTGCTATTATAAGGGAAAAGGAAGAAACAGGTCCCTATCTTTAAAAGATTATAATGGGAGCCATATAACATGGCTAGGCAATAAGTAAATGACTAATATGTGGTATGGATAAAAAGTAATGTCAGTTTTTCTTGCCCTTATTCTTGTTTCTTAAGCCTCACCAGTCCTCCTCCTGGCTCCTTTTAAATGCAAATCCTATCCAGCCTTCAGGGCTTACCTCCAAAGTTTCATCTCCTCCCAGAGTCCTTCACCAGCAATTCTCCTGAGAACATTCTGATCCCTCCCAATTTGGACAACCCCACAGCAATTTAATGCAAATCACAGTCTAGAGCTTAAATACCATCTCTATGCCTGGGGTTAGCAACTAAACAGAAGAGAAGAGAGAGGAATTAGCAAGGGCCAGCCAGTCTCTTCCACACAAAGAAAAAATTAAAAGGAAAAGTTTGTGTACTTAACTATTACTTAAGATACTTTCCTGTAGCAAAGAGTATTCACAAACAATAAAGTATATCAGTTCAGGCCCCTAACCACTACAAAGTGTTATTAACTGAAATGATTGTAATCTTAACTTCAGCTTCTAAGAAAATTCTCTTACCCACGAGACTTGCAGATGTCAGTCATTTTCTCTTTGGTTATAAAGTCTGCAGGTAGTTTAATTAGATGAAGGATCAGCTGACTGTAACCCCAGGAAAACAAGTGTGAATGAGGCCTGTGAAATAAAAAACTCCCTAAATTAGATAGGAAATAAATTCTACAAAATGCTTATTAGGTAAGAGCAGAATTTAATTATATTTGTTCCATTATTATATTTTTCAAACATTTTCATTTGGATTTTGAAAAATTAACATTTTTCCTATCACAAATACCTATATATTATTTAAAATGAGACATTTTTATTTATTTTTATTTTTTTAAATATATTTTATTGATTTTTTACAGAGAGGAAGGGAGAGGGATACAGAGTTAGAAACATCAATGAGAAGCATCGATCAGCTGCCTCCTGCACGCCCCCTACTGGGGATGTGCCCGCAACCAAGATACATGCCCTTGACCAGGATCGAACCTGGGACTCTTCAGTCCGCAGGCTGACGCTCTATCCACTGAACCAAACCAGTCAGGGCAAAATTAGACATTTTTAGGTCATCAAAAACAAATGAAGAAGCCACTCAGACAGCCACTCTATATCCTTCCAGACCTTTAGTTTAGGCATATAGGATAGGTATTTGGGGGCTTTTAAAGCTTCTCTGCAAAAAAATACAAGAATCATTTCTTACACATTATAATTATCAGAGTGTATTTTTTATGAATTCTTTTTTTTAATCCTAAATCAGGTATGTTTAGAAATTTCTAGGGAGAAATACGCACAAACACATATGCACAATTTTTTCCTTTCTGTTACAGGATAGCAAAAAACTACAAAAATTCCAGGGCAGGAGGAATGGGGAAACTGAGACAAAAAAATTAAAATAAGACCAATCAGTTTGGAGAGCTTGCAGCTAGCTTTTAAATAGCAAACTCTTATCTTCCCCAGCTAAGGACATTTGAGAGCAAATGGTTAATGTCTCTCCAAAGACAGCATAGAGGTATGAGGAAGAGAAAAGAAGAAGGAAGAATGCAATCTTATCTCATCCCATTCCCTAAACAGAAAAGTTAGCAGTCTCGGGGCTTGGCAAGATCAACTGCCAGGTGCTTCTCACAAATTCTGGATAAGCCAAAACAAAGTAAAAAGGGGACCTTGAAAATCAGCCAAGATTTGTGGCAGAGGACTTTTAAAATCTATAGACAAAAAAGTATATAAGGCAAACCCTCCCCACAAACCCCCATTCCCACTAACTCCTGGGATTAGCCAAAAGAGCCCATCAGTGCATTATGCAGAATGATAAATTTGCTTGCCTTGTTCCTTTAATAAATTTGCACGCCTTTCTTAATTACTTTCTTAATAAATTCACTTTAACACAACACAATTATCTGGGAGTCACTTGTGAGAATTCATTCTTATGAGCATGACAAGAATCAAGGTGAGGACAGCCCTCTTCCTTCAACTCAGGGGGCTTTCCAATAACTCTCTGGTATCTATGAGAGGTGCATGTAACACTTCTAACAGGTTTGGTTATTAAGAGTTCTTAATGTGGGTCCATGAAAGAGCTTAAAAGGGTCAGTTTTGTTTTCTGTGCAAAATTTTGCATGTATATGCATTTTTCTAAGAGAAATCAGGTTATTAATAGGATCTATAATTAAAAAATGTTCAAAAGCACTAGGAAGTGCACTCAATCTCGTCACTACCATAATTTGGCTCAGTCTCTTCCAGAGCTGTTCTAAAGTAAGCTGGGAATGCTGTATGTGAATAAACCAGCTCCATTCCAAAGGAACATCAGAGCTTAAAAAGAGAATTTCTATACCTGGGATTTCCTTCATCATCCATAGTGCTTGTGCTTGGGGGAGCATCATGGGACACTGCCAACAGCAGCCAATCCAATCTTAAAGACTCTGGTTGTAGAAGGGACTCAAGGAAGGACTGCCTAAGAGAAAGAGGGTAGGGGAAAAAAGTCACCACTTTTCATGCTGAGAAAGGAAACAAATTGTGGGGATGTGAAAATATTACTGAGGGATCAATATCCTATATAATAAAAGCCTAATATACAAATCGACCAAACAGTGGAATGACCTGTTGGTGGGGGGCAGGGTGGCACCAGGCTAGCCAAGGCAGGTGCCACCACTGGGCAGAAGGAGGGGATTGTGATGGGGGGATGGCGGTACTGGCAGTGACAAAGGGGCCATCAGGGGGTGGGGCTTTGTGGGGCCAGCCGCTCACCAACCAGCACCATCCCCTGATTGGCCCAATGGTTGCCTCCCACAGCAAGAGGTCAGACTGCAGCTTAGGCCCACTCCCCACAGAAAATTGGCCTATGTCATCAGTCAGACATCCCCCGAGGGCTCTCAGACTGCGAGAGAGCACAGGTTGGGCTGAGGGAGCCCCTGGAGTGCACGAATTTTCATGCACTGGGCCTCTAGTAGTGAATAAAATAACTTGAAAATAACTTCTGCTACAAAATGTCTAGAAAAGCTGATGAAAGTCGAATAGCCTTTTTAATGAACAGTTGAGCCCCAAGATAATAAGGAAAATACCAAATAGCCAAGAATAAAAAGAGAAATAAAAGTCAGTATGGCAAATATGAATCAATCAAAGGGAGAAGATGGGTGGTGGTGCAGGGTGGGAAGAATAGTCAGTCTCACTAACAGGGGTTGTGTAGAGATAGAAAATGAAACCTCAGTCTAATTTCAACTGCCCAAATCCTCCTCTTCCATTGTAGAGGCCTCAATTCTATGGCAGCTGACAGTAAAAATGTTACAACTGTTTTATGTATGAGAGATAATAGCCTAACTAAAGAAAGAAGAGTCTGCAAGTAATTCTCCCTTCTTACCGGTGATCTTCAGGCCTTGATTTCACCAGACTGTCTAAATAGGCCAAAAACTGAGCAGGATGATGATGACAAAGCTGCATGACATCTGAAGGCAAAATTGATGGGTAAAACTTGATCAAGGATCGAAGGGCAGGTTCCCCGAACTTCTCATACAATCTGCATTTAAAAACAAAAACCTATTAGTCTCCAACTCCAGTAAGATGATATAGCTTGGTTACATTATCTAAGTACATACTAGAAATAAAAATAAATATAGTAACAAAAAGCTGACCAACATGCAACTGAGTAAAACTTTACAGATTAAGACCAAAAAAAAAAAAAGCATGCGATTTAGTTCATGTAAACAACGTATACAACAACTTACTGGGTAGCATAAGCAATCAAAAAAGGACTGTCAAAAGGGACCGTGTCATCCACTAGTTTTAATTTTGTTGGTAGATCTCCTTCTTCCATCTCCATATATGTAGGGCTGGAACTTGCCATTTCTGAAAGATAAAACATACCCTTTTCCCTACATCTCATAACTGCAAATATTTAATTCATGAACACATTGGTTCAACCAACCTACCCTGTGCAAGGCCCTATGCTCATTAAGCACTGCAGGAGAAACAAACAAGAACAAGAAATAACCTCTGCTTTTAAGAACCTTAAAACCAAACTGGGAGGCCAAGCATAGTACAAGTTTTAAAAAAGACAAAGTAACAGATCACCAATATATGTCTCTATTACCTCTGAAAAAGAGATATACAGTATGTATGTATAATATCAATGCCAAATTCCTGTTTCTCTAGAACCAGCCCCTCTGCCATCTTTTGGAACAAAATAAGTTATTCCAATTTAATTAAGTTAATTTAAAAATTTTGACCTATTTTTTAAAATATGTTTTTATTGATTTTTAGAGAAAAGAAGGGAGAGGGACAGAGAGAAACATCAAATGAGAAACATCATTCCTTGGCTGCTTCCTGTATGCCCCCTACTGGGTATCGAGCCCGAAACTCAGGCATGTGCTTGCCTGGGAATCGAATCAATGATCTCTTGGTTCCTGGTTTGATGCTCAACTGCTGAGCCACGCTAGCTGGACTGACCTATTTTTTTCTTAAACATATATAGCAAATCTTATTTCTCTGAGCAAAGACTTGATTTTGGGGAATAGCCAATTCATTTAAAGCCATGTATAGTAAATAAAGTGACTGATGATCTAATTAAAAACCACTTATAGTTAAAAGGCTATTTTCAATAATTACAACATCACTGCAAGTGTGGAGCCTGTTCAACAACCCATTTCTAAAACACCAACATTCAGCTTCTGATTTTTTTAAAAATCATTTCTTCTCAGTTTTATTATTTCCTATTTGACTGTATCAGGCAATAAGTACTTAAGGTAATTCAGGGAGGAGGCCATCATTTAAAGCTTGGAAGTAAGGGTAAGCTTTATGATTGGGTGGAAGCTAAGCCAAACGTAACCCTAAACTCAAGCAGTGTATAATCTCAAACTAACCACCCGGCTTGCTCTAGGCAGCTCTGGTAATAAGTTAACAACCAATCAGGCTGAAGAGACTCTTTTGTTATTTTCCTGTGACCAGGGTTGGGTATGATCACATAACAGAAACATACATAGCAAATTTCCAGAAAGTAATAATGTCAAACATCTGAACTTATTTGAAGAGAAATAATTTTTCTTATTTCACATAAAAGTCTACCTCAACACAGAAAAAGAAATTGAAATCATTTCTTATACTTTTAACAACTAAATATCTATTGAATCAGAACCATGATTATAGATCCACTTTCTAGAAAACAAAAAGATCTTTCATTCAATAATATAAAAATGTCTTTTGACTTGTAATATTCTTTTCTAATAAATGAAAAGTGTGTTTAAAGTCTAAACCAGGTATAAGACACACGGCATCTTTGATTCAAGCAGAACATTGAATTTAAAAAATTCACCTCTTCAAAAACATGGGCCTATGCAGTAGAAAGAGCATGCATGGTCTCTGGAGTATGAGACCTAGTTTCTATATGAGGATGACAAATAGTGGGACCTTCAATCAAGTGCAAAAGAAAGACTGCTGACTGTCAACCAAATCTCCTAGGCAGACATACAAGCTTTTCGCCCACATCCATTCTCTTCCTTCTGGACACCTGGATAGGTTACATTTCCCAGTCTCCTTTGCAGTTAAATGAGGTATGTCATAGAATTCTTACCAATGAAAAGTGAACAGAAGAGATGTAAGCGACCGCCAGGCCAAGCCTATAATAAGTAAGAGCATGTTTGGCCCGCCATGTGCTTTCTCTAGCACGTAACAATCCAATCTCAATCACAAACCCAAAGGAGAATGGAACTCAAAAAATATGGAAGGAATTTGGAACTCTGGATTACTATATGGAAGAGAGCTGCCTACTGACCTGAAACATCTGCCTTGAACTAGTATATAAGCAGGAAATAAACTTCTGCAATATCTGAGTTAATATTTCATGAGATATTACAGCAGTATAACCTACTTAATGATTATGATCTCCCTGTGCCTGTTTCCTCATCTATTAAATGGAATTAACACCATCTCCTCTGAAGACTGTTTGTAAAGACAAACAAAATGATGCCTGGAAAGTGTTTAGCATAAATAGTGGCACACAGCACTACTCAATAAATGGTAAACATTACTAATATTACTAAATATTAGTAAGTTACTCAGAGGGATTTTTTCATTTTTATACATCTATACTTATAAAAACCTTCCTTTAACTCCAACTTCTCTAACACTGCTATCATTTTCTAAATATGGTTGAAAGAAAGAAAACTAATTTCTTATGATACAGATGCAAGTTAAAGCAATATCTGAAGAACTATTAAAAATTAAATTGAGTGTAAAAAAAGAATGGAGGTTAAGAAAACAGAGGTAATTTTCTACTTAATTCTTATATTTTCAACTCAGAAATGCCAAGGTGCTCTATATCAATTTCTACCTTTGCTAAGGCAATCTGACTCTTACCTTTCAATCCTTCGATAAAAGTATCCCAAACACAATGATTGTTCGTGTAAGCAAGCTTGATACTCTCCTTTGCTCTCTTCAAGTCCAGGAGAAAAAAGTACTTTTTTAGGAACTGACAAGCCAGAATTTCAGAAGAACGCTGTTGCAAAGTGTGGTCCTCATGTCCACTTGTGCTTTTTATCTCAGAATTCAGTACGTTCAATTCCAAACACAATGTTGTCAATTCAGCCAGGTCCTTCTGGAGACCATGTGCTATGCTGCATGGAGAAAATACTCGAAAGAGGTCATCGGAGGGCTCCCTCGGACTATTTACAGACTCACATGCCGCGTGATCAACAGTTTCCTCACTGCCTAAAGAGTCCCTTCTTCCTTTTTCATTATCTTCAACCAATATTCCATTTTTTGACTCATCAAACAACAGCACATCCTCATTCGATGTCGTGAATGAGTTGCAGGTGCCTGAAATGCCTGAAAAGTCTGTCATGGCAAATGTTTTTTCTAACTGAGAAAGCCACTCTTGTAAAACCATTCTGAGAGATTCAGGTTCAAATAAAACCAGTGGGTCCTGTAGCTTGGTCCTATACAAGACAAACAAATACGAAATTTGTTTTATGCGTGTTTTTTTAAACAAATTATTTCATGCTAAATAAACCTAATGAATACAGCATACTAATCTGGAATACTACTAAGTATTACTTTTTTTTTTACTCTTCAACAACTAGCTAGGAAACATGACAATACAGAGAACATTAACTGTACACTAATTCTCAAACTTCAATTCCAAATGAGACTACCTCTACCCCACATTGTCTTGGGACCAAAAGTGATGATCCCAAAAAGTCATTCCCATTCATTATAAAACTTCCTCATTCATAAATACTCACATTGCTTCTGCCGTTGCTATTTTGAGCTCTTGGAATTTATCTTCTTCTGGAGGTTGACTAGTTACTTCTTGCATTCCCCTAAAAGGGGGTGAAAAGAGTCAGATGGGATTACAGCTTCCTTTTAGACAAATATTTCTAAGTGCTTACTAAGTGGCAGGTATTGTACTTAATGTTAAATGAAATAACAGATGAGTATAAAAATGGTAAATGGCCTCAAGATGAGTACACTCAAGTCAAAAAGAAACACATGAGCCATAACCGGTTTGGCTCAGTGGATAAAGTGTCGGCCTGCGGACTGAAAGGTCCCAGGTTCAATTCCGGTCAAGGGCATATACCTTGGTTGCGGGCACATCACCAGTAAAAGGTGTGCAGGAGGCAGCTGATCGATGTTTCTCTCTCATTGATGTTTCTAATTCTCTATCTCTCTCCCTTCCTCTCTGTAAAAAATCAATAAAATAAAATAAAAAGAAACACAGGAAAATAACTATAATCTAAAAGAGAATAAAATGAATGCTGAAGAGCAGCACATACACTGTGCTATGAAAGCACACAAAAAAAGTAATTCTTCTGACTAGGCAAACAATGGAAACTTTCCTGAGGAAGTGGTATCTGTGTCAGAAAATATGGGGAGAAATACTGCAAGTAGAAGAAAACGACACAAAGACAAAAGTGAAGTATACACACCTAGCTCTCCCACAGGACTGAAATTTAAAAATGAGGCTGGAAAGGTGAGCTAAGGTCAGGCTGAGGGCTGCCTAAAATGCCCAGGCATATCTATACATTTTTTTCTATAAACATATATAGATTCACTAAGTTATCCTGGGAATAACACGCCTTCTATTTCATCTCACTGTCCAGACACATTGGGCCTATAGGTCTCTCTCTCAATTCCTGAGTGAGTGCTGAGCTTGCTTGCCTCTAATGCTCAGATTCCCTGCCTTATCCATAAGATAAGGCAGAGACCAGATACACAAGGCACTTCACACTGTGCCAGAACAAGGACTATGCCACCAGCATATCATAAGAAAGTATAAGGCAAGACACCAATACCAATGCTCTCACATTATAGGCCAGAGAACATTACTGACCTACCCAAAGTTACATATTAGTCAGAAGCAGAGCCAGGACAAAATCAAGATCTTACTTTTAATACTCCTTCTCTAACATCCCAAAACTTTGAAGAGATTTGGAAAGGAGGAAATTGTGCAGGAGACAGATGCAAGTGTGCTAAATTAAAACTGTCTTAACAGATTTGCTATGGGTAGATGTAATTTTCCAACATTTAATTTGTGGTATTCACAATTTTTTTTAAATATATTTTTATTGATTTCAGAGAGGAAGGAAGAAGGGAGAGAGAGATAGAAATATCAATGATGAGAGAAAATCACTAATTGGGAATCAAGCCTACAACCCAGGTATGTGCCATATTGGAATCGAACCCGGGACCCTTCAGTCTGCAGGTCGATGCTCTATCCACTGAGCCAAACCAGCTAGGGTTGTGGTATTCACAATTTTTATGAGCTACCTTAGCAATCAACAATGAGCAGGATCATACATATACCTTCTCAAATAGGGCATAGCCTATGGTTTTCTTCAAACTGATAGCTGACCCCTCCAGATTGACACAGAATTATATAAAAGAGCTTACTCAGTGTCTTCCTCCTTTAAGCAAGTGACAGGACTCACATCTTCTTCACATAACTGTTCATCACCCCTGGGTTCTGGTCTCACTTTCAGATCAGGGCTTGTATGAAGGGTGCCAATCTTCTCAGTAGTTTTACGTACAAAGCTAGAAACACTGGAAGTCAAATACCAAAAAACCAATATGAAAAGAAATCTAATTACTAACAAAAATGAAAAATTCAGTACCTAGTTCTCTATGTTTCTATTCGTCCCAGAAAGGCAACTTGGATTTAATAAAAGAGTGCTTACAGCAACTTCCCTAATCAACTATATATTTCACATAAGGTCCACGTAAAATTTACAATATAAGAATTCACTTCATTTACTAAACTGCCTTAAGTGCTAAAGAAAAAGGTCTTTTTTTTTTTAAAGAAAAGGTCTACAACTCCAGTCTGTGATGTTTCTGTAAATTTAAGAAAAGAAGGCCATATGACCACCTGTTCCACCCTAGCCGGAGAATTAATAATATTTCTTCATGAAACACAGCTGCCAACTAGTCACAACATATTCTTCTTGATAAGCAAAACTTGTATCCAGTAAGACAGAGAAGCAATTAAGTAGTTGTACAAAGTCTCTCTCAAGCTCAAATGCCAATCTTGGTCCCATGGATTAGCTAGAAAGACTTCTGAAGTCTCCAATTCTGAGCCTGAACTGGAAAAGGATCAGAAAGTGATGAATGATAGCCCTGGCCAGGGAACTCAGTTGGTAAAAGCATCTCCTCCCTCACCCCCCATACACCAAGGTCAAGGTTTCAAACCCCAGTCATGGCACATAAAAGATTCAATGAATGAATGCATAAATAAGTGCAACAACAAATCAATGTGGGGTTTTTTTTCTCTCCCTCTATAAATCAATAACTAAAATTTTTTTTAAAAGAAAAAGGCATGACTAATGATATATGTAAACTGTTTCTATGAGGGATGAGGAAAATATCAGATTTTTAAACTTTTGCTGTCTGTGGGTTAAAAAAACCACATCTGTAACAACTCAAATATTCAGCTACTCAAAAAGGGAAGCTAAATTCCCCAAGATGGAAATGAGAATAGCTCCATATAACAGGTGATATAAGAAATAACCTAGAGACTTTATTTTTTCTCATTTAAAATGTCTTTCCAGTCCTGGCTGGTGTGGCTTAATTGGTTTAGCATTGTCCCATGCACTGAAAGGTCATCAGTTCAATTCCTAGTCAGGGCAACGTCCAGGTTGCAGGTTCAGTCCCAGGGAGGCAATTGACCCATGTTTTTCTCTCTCTCGCCCTCTCACCTTCCTCTCTCTGTAAAATCATTAAAAGCATTTTTTAAATCCTATATAATAAGAGCCTAATATGCAAATCGACTGAACGATGCAACAACCGGTGGAACGACTGGTCACTATGACATCACTGACCACCAGTGGGCAGACACTCAATGCTGGAGCCGCCCCCAGCCCACAGGCCCCAGGCCACCCAACCCGGGTGCCAGGAGGGGCCCCTGATTGCCCCACTGGTGGCCCCACAGATCAGCCCTGATAACCAGCCAGGTCTAGGGACCCCACCCATGCATAAACTTAGTGCACCGGGCCTCCAGTAAATGAAATAAAATGGCTCTCCATTCTCAGCACAAAAGTACCTAAAAGGACAAAGAAAGTAAAACCAGAATGGGATTAAATGACAAGACTAATTAATTTACCTTTCCTTGACAGCCTGGAGAGACACAAGAGGAGATGGAGAGCGAAATGATAATGGAATGCCGAAGGGGAGAAAAGTTTCATTCTTATCTGTCTCAAACGTCACTGGAACATGAGAAACATTGTCTGATGAATTAAATCAAGGGAAAGAAACAAAATCTAATCATATGGGAGTTTTTTAACCTTTAAAGAAATTCTGAAATAAATAAACCAAAAGAAATGAAAGATTCAATACCAAAATCACAACTGACCCAGATACAAATGAGCAGAACATAGGTTTACAAGATGCATGGGATGGTCCACATATAAAACACTCAAGCAGGTACCTTCATTTTCCTACTAACCCTGAATCCCCATAAGTCAAAAGGGAAGTTAAAGTTTCTATTAATCTCTTCTCAACACTTTGGTCACAGGAATGCTCAAACATCAAAAAGTGTAGGCAATGGCCCCCAAATTGTAGTAATTTTTCAGTCCTAATGGAAAATAATTTGGTTAGTCAGATTAAAATTGCCCTACTCTTTTGGTTAATGACCTCCTTTCTTAACCTTTCCAGCATTTTGATGCTTGATTAAAATTAGGTACTTTACCAATGTTAGCCTAAACATGGCGGGGGAGGGAACTACACACAAATCCACTCTTCTACTGGTGAGAAGATCTACAGGTCTGGATGGAAAGTCTATCAACATAATAAAAATTAACACCTCATAGGAAACTCTATGCACGAGATAATCCAGGCAAATAAAAGTGACAGAAAATTAGTTCTTCACATCTGCAACCAAAGGCCCTGGCCGGTGTGGCTCAGTTGGCTGAGTGTTGTCCAGTGCACAAAAGGCTGCTGGTTCAATTTCAGATCAGGGTACTTGCCCAGGTTGCAAGCTCATTCCTTGGTAGGGGCATGCAGGAGGCAGCCGAACAATGTTCCCCTCTCACATCAATGTTTCTCTCTCTCCCTCTCCCTTCCTCTTTCTCTAAAAAGTGAGTAAAAATATTTTAAAATATACATATATATAAAAAGACACACTCATCACCCTCATTTCCATGTGAGCTGCAACACTGATCTGGCTGGTCCTCTTCCTGATGCAAGATGAATTCTTTAAGTCTCTCATCTTCTGAGAGGGTTTGGCTGTGAAGGGAACAAGTGTCTTCATCCGACTGACTGCCTCTTCTACTACTAATAATACGATAAATACCAGAGTCCAAGATGCTGAAACTTTCCTAAAAATGAAAAAGAATTCCAAAATATCAAAGTAAAACTTTCCTTTATAACACAATGTAGCTTTTTAAGAGAAAAATCAATGGTAAAAGCAGCAAGTTAATAATAACAATTATGGCTTATTAGTATAAACTGGGTCTAGGCTCCTGGCAGCTGGCTTACAGCTAAGTGGGATCGTGCTACCATATTTCTCTAGCTTGTCTCCATAAAGCCTGGAAGTAAAAATGGGGACTGAATGAGATAATCCTGAGCTGCACTGAAACTCAAATTAGCATGAAGAATCTAAAATAATCGCATATTAGGAATAGAACAACTTAACTGTGTTGGAGGCTTTATGAGGTGGTACATTTGCAAAAAGAATATAATTAAAAATGACAAAACAAAATGTGGCTCCAAGACAAACCCAAACAAAAGCTTCATAGGGCTGTCCAGGAGCTAACATAAAGCTCCTTTTGACCCCCCAAAAAAATCTACTATATGGAAAGAAAGATAAATTTTGTGATTCTAGAGGTGAGTACAACCTAAAGTAGAAAATCTTATTGTACAGAAAAACCCTTTAAAAGTGAGAATACTTACATGTGATGAAATAGAGCTTCTTCTACTGCTGCAAGCTGAATCCAAAGGTTCAAATTTTAAGATCAATTCTTCTAGTTGAGAAATCAAATCACTACAGGTTGTGAGGTCCAGCTGAGATTTCAAGTGCTCCAATTTATCTACAGTCAATGATTTTCTTCCCTAATAAAAGGATAAGTAGAAACCCAATAGAATAGCCAACTATACATAACTAAACCTATATTCAAATGGCCCATATATTTAAAGAGGTCTAACATAGAAGATAAAACCTCTGAAGTGCTTTAAAAAGGCTTAAAAAGCAAGTGAAAGACTTAATGATAATTACCTTAGGAATTAAGACTTTAATTAGGATTTACCGTATGCACAATCATCCCCCTTAAAACAAAGTCTGAAATTCAAATAAATTTGTGAGTAAACTTGGTTTTGTTTTTTTTTAATAGCAATATTCCCTTTTTCTTACCCTCCACCCACCCCTAGATTTATATGTCATGCTTCCTTTGGGAATTAACTGCTGCTTTATCTATATGTCATATAGGAAGGGCTAGTTAAACCAAAAAAAGTTGTAGCACAGTCTTGCAAGCTAGGATGGTTTTAACAGCCCATATGAACATGTAAGCTCTCTGACTCACTCTGCCAGCAATGAGAGAATTCTGGAAAAGACAGCAAGTGTGAGCAGCCAGGTTCCAAACGCCTCTCCTTAGCAAGCGTTCCACACAGCGTTCCACAGATAAGAGGGAAAGATGTGAAATTTTCCCATTTAGATGCAAACAGAACAGCTCATTCTTGAAGACAGCCACATCCTGAATATCTACAAAAACCAAAGGGTGGGGCGAGCACACAGGATGTTAAACAAATATTCCTTTTCCATTTTTGCAAGGGTTGAAATTATCCTAATAAATTCACTTTTTCATTAGGTTTGGTTTAATTGAATTTCATCTTTTTATATTTTTATTTCAATGAAAAAATATTTTAGGCACTATTCTAAAAAGAACAAGAATAAAAGAAACAGAAACACATCTCTCTGATCCAAAGTCCTATTTTAAAATGCTATCTTCTATGAAAAGGAATTGGGACTTTAAAAGAGGACATTCTACATTAGAGACCACACTATGACATTTATGAGAGTTATCATCTAGTGTCAAGTAATGGGTTTTAACATACTATGTAAATCAACAGTTTATGAAAAAAAAAATTCCAGAATATCATGAAAGGACTTAATGGTAGCTTATCACGAAAGGACTTTAAAAACTAGTTTTAATATCACTTACATGTAATCTCATAAGATAGTCTCATATAAACAGTAGAATGGTGGTTTCCAGGGACTGGGGTTGTGGGGGAATTGGGATATGTTGGTCAAAGGATACACACATGCAGGTAGAAGATGAATAAATTCTAGAGATCCAATGCACAGCATTGTGACTATAGTGAAAAATACCGTATTATATACTTCAAAATTGCTAAGAGAAAGACCTTAAATGATCTTATCATATTGCAATATAGTATAAATGTACCAAACCAACACATTGTACAACCTAAACATATACAATATGTCAATTTTTGAAAGTCTTAAAAGGATAAACAAATCAGTTTTCATGGGATAACCTTAGGGTACTTAATCCATCAGAATAAGTAAGTAATGGTTTCTTTCTTTTTTTTCAAATATATTTTATTGATTTTTTACAGAGAGGAAGGGAGGGATAGAGAGTTAGAAACATCGATGAAAGAGAAACATCGATCAGCTGTCTCCTGCACACTCCCCAATGGGTATGTGCCCACAACCAAGGTATATGCCCTTGACCGGAATCGAACCTGGGACCCTTGAGTCCACAGGCCGAAGCTCTATCCAATGAGCCAAACCGGTCAAGGCGGTTTCTTTCTTTTTATGTTTTTACAAAGCAGAAAATGAACCAAAAGTCAAATACACTCCCTGAGAAGCAATGCTAAAAAAGATAAGTATCTTCCATTTCTGGTTTTAACCAAAAGAATACGGAGATTGATTTTCTGTTTCAGTCATTTACAATGGCTACTGTTCCCATAGGACTTTTTAAACCCCAAACTTTGGAAACACAAAACAGGAGTTAAAGCAAGACTTCCAATAGCAGTGAAGATTCAGGATAAGTAGAGGGGGGAAAATTAACCCATCCAATCCTAAATAGTAGTTACTAATATTTAAGAATAAATAAAAACTATATTTAAAAGTTTAAAAGGCATGAAGAAATAAATAACTGAATACAAATTCACAAATGTATGCTTGTGAGCTACCTTACAAAGGGAAACATCTATGATATTAATGTTTAAAAGAAATGTCACTGCCCTAATCAGTTGGCTCAGTGGATAGAGCATCAGCCTGTGGACTCAAGGGTCCCAGGTTTGATTCTGGTCAAGGGCATGTACCTTGGTTACGGGCACATCTCCAGTAGGGGGTGTGCACGAGGCAACTGATAGATGTTTCTAACTCTCTAACCTCTCCCTTCCTCTCTGTAAAAAATCAATAAAATATATTTTAAAAAAAAGAAATGTCACCTTGTTCTTACACTACAAGAGAGTCCTCCTATAATAATTCAATCTTTCACAAGCATGAGATTTTAAGTTACATAAGAAAGGAAAATATAATTACCTTTGACTTCACTCCAAAGAAGAACCTGAACGTTCTGAGGAACGAAAATATAAATTCCTCTTTCTGTCCAAGTCAACACACAATGCTCACTGCAAGAGAAAAAGGAAGGAATCAAGAGAATTCTAGTTTTCTCAGATACAGTTTATGATATAATTCCTTGCACTCAGACCCTCATATTAGCTATCAAAGTAAAATTAGCCTGTACAAAGAAAATATAAAAGTGTATCAGCCAATCAAGTCCTGAAATCTCTTTTCTGTCTCTAACAACATACTGCTAAAAAAAAGTTACATAATGCTCACTGGGAAAAAATTCAATTATATATGCTAAATATCTTCTAGAAAAAGGGAAAAAAAGACGGCTGGTATCTTTCCTGATGTTTGTTAAAGCTACTAAACTTCTCATGTGTTATGACAGGGATACATTTAAAACAAAGACTGAACGTAGCACCTCCCAACCAGTCACTACTCGAATGAGCCACTTTAAGGGATGGGAATATTTTGATATTCTTAGTCGTGTGTGAGCAAGAAAGGTTGGAAACTACCGGTGCCAGTTTTACTGAAGACTCTACTTACATTATCTAACCCTGTAGCAACTCATCAAGGTAAGTGTGTTGTCTGTATCTTTTTTTTAATTTGAAATGTAGAAACATGAAAATATATGCCCAAGGCGGTTCAGCATGAATGCATAAGAGTCAGAATTTATACCGAGAATCCTCTGGCTCCAAAACCTAGACTTTTCTCTCTATGCCTCCCAAAATCTACTTCTTCCCTTTTTTTATCCTTTCCAATTGTTATCTGGAATCCACATTACTCCTCTTTACTGCATTCTCAAAAAGTCATAGATTTCCTAACTGCCAAACCCAATAACCCTTCCACAGTTCCCTTCTCGGTCCCTAAGCAAGGGCCAATCCTGCTGGCTGTCCTTCTTTCCAGAATCTCGCCTCTGGGATTCTGGGACACTGCACTTTGTTGATCCACTTTCCTTTCCAGCTCCTGCCCTGGTACTCTTCCTCTCTGATCATCTCTTTCTATAATCCTTTGCTCATATATCTCACTTACTCTCTCAAAGCTACTACTATTTATACATACCACTGGTAAGCTCTGCTTCTGGGCTTCACCCAGGCATTCCCCAACTTACAATGCTCTCATTCTAGCCACCTCTCCCAGAACAGAAGCTTATTCACCTCTGAAGTCCTTCTCTGATGGCTCACATGCTTTCCCTCCTGCACCCAAACTATCTCTTGCCAACCCTGCTCATGTAGTGTTGATCACATACTTCACTGTCACAATTATTATTTTTTTATTGTTGTTAAACTTTTTGTAGAAATAAACCACATCTCTCCAACAAAATATAACCTTGAGATCTGGGACTTTTCTTTTTAATGCATCCAAGAGTACTAAATATTGTACCATGTAACAATGAAACTAAGACTGATATTTAACACAAATACTAAACATTTTGCCAATATAAGAGCCAGATCTTTGTCACAAAGATGGAAAATATGGTCAGAATCCTAGTCCAAAGTGAGTAAAATTAGAAGGCTGCCTTCAGGAGCCAAAGGAGAAAAAATGAGTGGCCAGAGGATCCCTGAATAAAGAGATACAGGATCAGATTTTGATACTAAACTTGATATTCAACTTGGAAAGATCCTTTACGAGCAGCAAACTAGATTAGATTGGGGGTGGTGATTAGGGAATAGACAAGAGCTGATACTTTGTAATGTGTATATCCCTCATCCTCTTATCCCTTCACTGATAACAGACTGGGACACAAGCCTAACAGCATTGTATAATACCAATGTACTCAAAAAGAAAGTAAAAAATTTGCTTTCTTGTAGGATTTGTGGGTATAACCATAATGGTTACCACAAGACACAAGTATACAGGTAGGAAATAATAGAAACAAAGGCTCTCCTACTCATAGTTTCTCAAAAAATCTTCGTAGATTTCTTTAATTTAGCTATTATTTGAGAGCCTTATATGTGTTTTGCACTGCACCCACAGTAAAGAAGTTGACAACATGGCGCTGGATGGATGTCTATAATACAGTGAAATAAGGGTGATAATGAAGGAATGAACAAGATGTGACAACAGTGCACAGGAATACATGCCTAGTGTAAGCAGCATTAGGAGTCAGCAAAAGCTTCAAAGTGGCATTTATTATTGCTTACACTGAGGCATAGGCAGAGTCAGATCATGAAGGGCTTTGTTTGGTACGGCAAAAACTGTAATGGGAACTTTAAGTAGCTTTTACTCAAAAGAATAATAGCTCTACCAAGAGAACTAAGCAAACTGTAGTCTTGCTATTAGAAAACATACTTCTGGGTATGGGACTTCCCCATACTCCACACACTAGTCCACAAGTATTTATGAATTGTCTATATATGCCAGGTACTATACCAGGCACCGAGAATAAATAGTGAATATAAAGACATGGCACCCTCATGAAGTTTACTGTCTAAGAGTAAGATAGGCATAAATACTGCATGCATATGTAATTTTAAACTGTGATAGGAGCCATAAAGAGTTTTTATTATGCTTTATCTAATTGTGAACAAAAAAATAACTAACTCCAGTAACTTTCAGGGTACTTTGCAATTTACTTTTAAATACTTCAGTGTAAGTAGTGAGACATATACATACATTAGTTAGAGGCAATTAATTAACATTTCAAGTGTTTAAAAAAATCACATTCTAAGAACAGTTAGTTAAGCCTTTGAAAAACCCCAATTGAGAGTCTACACTTCAGGGTACCTATAGTCAGCTCTAAATAATATTCTCTGAATCTGCATTTGAGACCTTATGCATTGGCCAAATATTTTCCATTGTTGAAGTAAGTAGAGTTCCAGACACATAGATTTGGCTGGAAATCACATTGGCATCTCCATGCTTGCAGAACAAGCTGTAAGAATTGGCAAGCCCAGCAGCTGACAGCCTTTAGTAGCACTCTGGGTTGCCACTTAATAATGGATTTTTGCATTGAATCCAACTAGAAGACTAACTGAACGCTGATATTAAAATATGGCCAGCTGAGTCTACCTCAGGTAGATCTTTCATGCAAGGCACTTGTCAGAATAGTTAAAGGACCAAGAGCTGAAGTTTCACCAAGCTTACAAGAACAAGTTCTAAAACTACTTTTGTCCTTGTCTGCTAAGAATTAAAATTTAATACAAAAATGATCTTTAAAAGATAACTGCCCTTGAGAAAGAAATAAAGAGAAAAAGGTGTGTGTATGTGTGTATATGTGTGTGTTTTAAGGATCAAATGGAGCCCTAGCCAGTTTGGCTCAGTGGATAGAGCGTCTGCCTGCGGACTGAGAGGTCCCAGGTTCGATTCCAGTCAAGGGCATGTACCTTGGTTGCGGGCACATCTCCAGTAGGAGGTGTGCAGGAGGCAGCTGATCAATGTTTCTAACTCTCTATCCCTCTCCCTTCCTCTCTGTAAAAAAAGTCAATAAAATATATTTAAAAAAAAAAAAAATGAGAAACTTACCTAAGATGCAAGAGTTTGGGGAAAGACAAAGACTGGGAGGATCCAACGGTATGATCATACTGAGGTTCTGATCTAGGAAGTAAACACACGCATTGGTTTAATTATAAGAGCATGTTTTCTCTCCATAGGAAAAATTTTGCCTCCAAACAAAATCAAATGTCTAATTACGTGTGCCCTTACTCAATTTGCTTTAAATAATATGAAAGATAGTTGGTGAAAAGACTTTTTGGTTTCTCTGAATCTTTTAAGGCATAATCTTTATCACATATAGAATATCACAGACTTCAACCCAACATCTCCATGAAAGTTCCTCAAATACTCCCTATGAACCATACAAATCATTACCTTACCTGAGAGTAATCACAGGGAGAGGTGGCGATGAGAGGAGTTTCTTAAACTGATGTGTACTTATAACGTCCCCATCAAAGTTCACTTCCCACATTCTGGAGCCAGGACGAGCACAATATATTAGAGGTTGCTGGCCCGCAGCACACCTTCCAGGGAAGAAACAAGCTCCATATTCTCCATCTCTTTCCTTGTTTCCAATTTTCCAAAATTTTTCTCTAATACCCAAAAAGGAAGAGAAAGCATGTTTACCTACAAAAAAGTCAGAAACAACGGCACTACAAATCAGCATGGCCATAGTAACTCTACCCACAATGTCCTCTCATTATTCACATAGGCAGTATACTACTGGACATAACACAGAATGGAAAGGTCAAAACAAGGTTCTAGCAATGAGTTGCCATTAACTCTTTCTGTGACAGGAAGCAAACCATTTCACATAGTTTATTATCCATAGAAGGAGGGGCTCAGAATTAATGTGATGACCCTTTTCAAATCTAAAAAAATCAGTGTTACCAAACCATTTCATACATCTGTAAATGCTACTGATTGCTTCCAAATCACCTTATTCTTTGGCCATTTCATGGAAAAGCTAATCTACCTCTCCAGCACTGTCTCCAAGCCACTCCGCTGCCACAAACACCCAATCATCTCCTTAGTCTTTCCTCAAAATGCTAAATCCTTCTGGATCTCAGTTCCCTTACGATTACATGAGCTAGATACATATGAATTAAACACCCTGTCTGGAACATGGAAAGTGGTAAAGATGATGTCTTTCTCTAAAAACTCCTTTTCTTACTCTTCATGACTTAGCTCCATCATTCTTCCTCTGAGATTTCCCTGACTCCCATAAGCTGAACTGTACGCTTCCCATGTTATGTTTTCATAGCACTTACAACATTATATACGGCAATTGTGTCTATTTGAACAGATTATGACTTTCTCCAAGACAAAGGCCATTTCTTGTTCCTCTTGGTTGAATCCCCAGTATATAGCACAGCACTGGCCCATAAAAGCACTCAATATAATGTAGTGCTTTGTATACTCAACCCCCCCCCCCTTTTTCTTTAGCTGTGAAGTTGTTGGCTTTGTCATTGGATAATACACTCAAACTCTTTTACTAGAAAACGATCTAATATGCTCTTTAGTGTGAATTTACTAGTGACTTAGATAATTCAATAAATAACTGTCCTTATTTCCTACATGAATAAAATACATTAGCTTTACTCTAAAAATGTGAAAGTCCTCCTTAGAAATGTACAATATAGGAAGTTATGATTTTATTACTTATGTTCCTTATTTGGGAACTAAAATATATTACTGCTTATTTTATATCATCTGTGATGCTTACTACAGTGCTAAGAATCCAGAGAAGTAGAATAAATGTTTGCCAAATGAAGAAATACCGTCAATTAATTTCTTTCCTCATTAATTTTTTTCTATAATTTCAAACAATATATGACAGGCACTTCATATATATTATTTAGTTAATCCTGAAAACTATCTCTACATTCTGGAAAGGGAAACTGTTATTTTACAAAGTTTAAAAAGTGGTAGAACCATGCCCTACCCGGTTTTCCTCAATGGTTAGAGCACCCGCCTGTGGACAGAAGAAACCCGGGTTTGATTCCGGTTAAGAGCAAATGCCTGGGTTGTGGGCTCGATCCCCAACAGGGGGTGTGCAAGAGGCAACTGATCAATGATTCTTTCTCATCATTGATGTTTCTATCTCTCCCTCTCCCTTCCTCTCTGAAATCAATGAAAACACATTTTAAAAATATAAAAATAATAAAAAGCGGCCAGTGTGGCTCAGTTGGTTGGAGCAACATCCTATGCACCAGAAGGTCAAGGGTTCAATTCCCAGTCAAGCACATACCCAGTTTTTGGATTAAATCCCCAGGCAGGGTGCATACAATTGATAAATTAGCCAGGCCTGAGTGGCTCAGTATTGAGCATCAACCTATGAACCAGAAGTCCCGGTTCAATTCTCAGTCAGGGCACATGCCCAGGTTTCAGGCTTGATCCCCAGTAGCAAGCCTGCAGGACGGAGCTGATCAGTGATACTCTCTCATCAATGATGTTCCCATCTCTCCCTCTCTGTACACTAAAAAAGTGTACTATGCAAATCGACCAGACGGTGAAACAACCAGTTGGCTATGATACACACTGACCACCAGGGGGCAGACATGCAACACGGGAGCTGCCCCCAGTCCTCAGATCCTGATTGCTCAATGGGGAACCAGGAACTGGGGGTGGGTGGCGGCAGATGTGGGCAGTGCCATGGCTCCGATCCCCACACACAGAGGGTGAGGTGGTGGCAGGGGGCAGGGCCAGTGAGCAGGCAGGAACTGTCAACCTCTTGGTCCCCCCCACCCCCACCCCACCCCGCCGGCAGGCTCCAACCACCCATGGGGAATTTGGAACCGGGGGTGGGTGGCAGCAGATGCAGGCCCTGGGACCCCAGATCACCCTGATCTTCCCAGGTGCAGCAGGGGTTGGGGCTGGCTGCCAGCAGCTGGGGAAGATGGGCCCTGATCGCAGGCCAGGCCTAGGGACCCTACCATGGCATGAATTTCATGTGCTGGGCCTCTAGTATATTTAAAAAGAAAAAATTATGGTACTATCCATGTCCCCAAAATTGAATTCTAATTTACTGAAATTGGGCATTTCTAAAATATGTTACTTTAGCAAGTAACATACAGCAAGTATGTTACTTTAGCAAGTATGTTACTTTCAAGTATGCTACTTTAGCAAGTAACATACAGCAAGTTCCATGTTATTCTCATAATCAACTCTAGGCATACTCCTGTGAAATGGCAAAATAATGATTAGTAACTCTAGGTTTATTGCAGAGGGAAAAATAAACCTCCCCTTATTTAGCTCTTAAAGTGTTTGATATATATAATTTCATCAGATCCTCCAAAAAATCCTAATAAAGTGTTTTCAGTCCAGTGTTTTGACCATTTATTAGAATTTCAAATTTCTTTTTTTTTTAATTGATTTCAGAGAGGGAGAGGGAGAAAGATAGAAACATCAATGATGAGAGAGAATCAACTATCAGCTGCCCCCTGCACACTCTCTACTGGGGACTGAGTCCCCAACCCAGGCATGCTCTTGACAGGAATCGAACCGAGGACCCCTCAGTGTACAGGCCAATGCTCTATCCACTGAGCCAAAATGGCTAGGGCTCAGCCAAATTTTTTAACTAGACCATTTGATAAACTTGAAAACCCTACAGATGAAAAATAATTAAGGACTTCATGAAACTAACAAGCATTTTATAAAATCTCAAGGGTGGAGTTAATGGCCAAAGGTCCAATGTCAAAGGATGTATTAGAGGTAACTGAGGTAACAGGAAGGACACAGAATCAGGACAGAAAGGTTCTAGCCTCCTCCTAGCTAGGCCTCAGCTTTCTGATCTACAAAAATTAAAGGGTGACACAAGATGATGTCCAGTTCTGTAAGTCTAACTTCACCACAAAACTATAGTCTGAAATAAGTCTGAAGCAAGTGCATCATCCTTCCTACTGACTGCATGTAAAATGATCACTTGTATCTCAAAGTCTTGCCTCTCTGCTATCCAGCTAGGTTCTCTGATACCAGACACCTGCCACCTGCTACAACTGGCTTCCTTCCCATGTGCCTTTCTTATCCCAAGCAAAAAAAGTAAAGTACATCTCTCTTCATCTTTTCCTCTACCATCCCTGACAGTCAGCACACATTTCTTCAAACCTTTTAGAATAAATATCCTCCTGCTTTCTCAAATAGCAGTCTCCTGAGATACATGAATCCCTGGAAATACAGACTTTCCAAGCCTGGATAGTTCTAAAAGAATCAATTTCCAAACCCTGATTTTCTATATGTATACTTTCTTAAAAGGACCTGAGAACCCACCTACTCAGTGTGGCATTTAAAGCTGACGTTCTTAGTGTGGTGCCAATTAAACAACTTTTTTTTCCAAAAACTCCTCTACTTAATCCAAATTGGCAAATTCTAGAATATGCTGATGTCTTTCCCACTTTTCCCCAAAGGGCTGTTCCTTCCTGCTAGAAAATCCCCCCTGTACCTCTTCCTCCAGACTTCATTTACCAAAAATCCTCATCAAAATTACTGGAGCTGGCTAGTAGATTCACTATACAATTCTCTCTTCTTTTGTGTATGCTGAAAATTCTTCCAAAAATATTTTTAAATGAGAAGGTCCTGAGGAATTTTTTTCGGGGGGAGGGAGTTTAGGGGGAAGAAGAGGAGCCAGTGAAAATTTCCCTGCAGTGAGAATGGTTAAGGAACTTCAGCACAGTGATATATAATATTCATTTCCTATTCTGTCCTGGTATTTCACAGATACCTCTAATATATTCCTTTGCCATTCATTGGACTTTTGGCTCTACCCTTGAGATTTTGGTAGAATATTTGTCAGCTTCACAATTCTTAATTATTTTCATCTAATTTTACACTTCAGTAAAATTCCATTAAATATATAACAAATATAAATATAAGGAAACGTCCCTTAGTCCCCATATTAAAATAAGCTTTATTTGGCCTTTCTTCATGGCATTTAGACCATGCTTCACATAGAGTGAATACTTCTCTTAGTCACCCACTTGACTGAATCAGCATCCGCTATCTCTTTTCTACTCTCTAACGTCAGCTTGCACACAGCTGGTTCCTTATGAATATCTGTATAATTAAATTGAGGGGATTGGGTTAGACTATTTCGAAGTCCCTTCCAGTTCTTAAACTCTGTATATCCTATCACATACAGTTGGTCAATATACCTTTCAGTGTCACACAAGAAGGATCGAGTGAGTGAAGATATAAGTAATCTTCCATCCAAATAATCTAACTGGACAACACTGGAGTCAACTGTTGTTATTGTCTGAACAGGAAACATTACAAAGGTAACAGCTGCCTGAAAAGAACATAACAAAGAAATACAGTTTATTTATCATTACATATACACTTAACCTCCTTCTCTACCTTTTAAATGCAAATACCTTGAATAGCAAAATAAAAACTTTTAAGGGACCAAAATTTAATTTGCCTGTTGGAATATCAAAGTTATGTGAAATAATTTGGTACACAACTGCAGAAGGGAAATCTTAAAGCTCTCTGAGTGATGATCCAAACTGAGAGGTTGGAATGAAAAGATGAAGCAAGTTTTCAAATATGTATCAGGAAATTTTTCATTTGTAGACAGCATTTCTCCCTTTGGAAGAAAGACAAATTAGGGCTGTACTATGTGTCAGGTTCCAATAATATTTTAGATCAAACTATAAAGAATCAAATGATAACTTTGATGGATCATTATGAGCAAAACAGAAGAATATTATGATACTAGAGGCCCAGTGCACAAAAATTTGTGCACTCAGGGGGTCCCTCAGCCCAGCCTGTGCCTTCTCACACTCTGGGCTCCCCAGGGGATTGGGTCTAAGCTGGCAGTCAGACATATCTCTGGCAGGCTGGGAGCCCTTGGGTGATGTCCACTTGCCAGCGGGGAGCAGGCTTAAGCTGCAGTTGGACATCCTTAGCGCTGCTGAGGAGGCGGGAGAGGCTCCCACCACCACTGCTATACTGGTAGCCATCAGCCTGGCTTGTGGCTAAGCAGAGCTCCCCCTGTGGGAGTGCAGTGAACACTAGGGAGCAGCTCCTGCATTGTGCATCTGTCCCCTGGTGGTCAGTGTGTCTCATAGTGACCAGTCATTCTCCATCATTCTGCTGTTAGGGTCAATTTGCATATTACCCTTTTATTATATAGGATGGTAACTAAAATAATTTAGCCAATGGTAGTTAGATCTCTTTTCTGCCAGGATACTACATGGAAATAAGGCAATGAAAAGACAAGTTCCCCACTTCCAATACAATAAATAACCTTTGGAGGAGAGAGACAGTGCAAAGCTGGCTTAATGACAAACTGTAGCATTCTGGTAGGGTAACCTCAAACTCAACCCTTCCATCCCAACAATAACTGTGACACGAAGCCTGGGATCCTCCACAGCCGAGCCCAATCCAGGAGGTGCCTTTAAGATGCCATTCACACCATCATCAGAGAAAATATACCTAGACCCATGAATTTCTTCTACCCTTAAAAAGGAGTCTGGGCAATTAATGCCATTTTATTCACACAACTAATAAATTGGCATCTTTCTTAATAGCCTAGTATTAAATAATGCTTTATTTATGTTAGCCACACAGATAAATTATGAAGTACTATAATAGACTGAAGTTAACTCGCAGAAACCATTCTGCAACAGTATCAAGCTAAACCAGGCTCCCATATGTACCACATACTAACAAGTCTCTCAAAATTAATATTCTAGATCAGTCCCCCCAAAAATTCGGTAGGTAAAACTGTGTCCTTTATTTGAAATTCTGTGACATTAACACCTTTTATCTCACCCACATATGCAAGTAACTGGACTGATCCTTACCCTTGCTTGTTTAGAAGTGTTGAGTTTGATGGCTGAAACTTTCCCCATATGATCACCTACAAAAACTCTAAGAATCGCTGTATCCCAACAGAGAGCTGTAACTTTTCGGCCCTTGTGTTCTGAAGACACATAGATTCGTTCTGGTTTCCCACGACGCTCTTGATTTAATTCCCAAACAACTACAAGACCGTGACTGCAAAAATTGAGACAAAGAAGCAAATTTTTGGCAATGGTGAAAAAGGTACAATTTAATTGCATCACAGTATCAATTATACTAAATATATATGTAAACTTGTTCTTTAGAAAAGAGGAAATAGAAAGTCAAGGTATTTATTTCCTTGCATTAGTCCACCAATCCAACATAACAGTACTCAGATGTTCTAAATTATCTGTTATCTTTCCCTTTTAAGACCACTGAAATGTTGCTGCCTCATTTTAGCAGTTTCCACAAACACTAGGGCAACTGACTATTCATCCTGGTTTGTTGGGGAATGAGAGGTTTCCCAGGACGCAGAACTTTCAATGCTAAAAACTGGGACAGTCCTAGGCAAATCAGGATGGTTGGTCACCCTACACACAGCTACATTTGTTAATTTAAAATGCATCTGGATAAGGTCAGATAGTTTTAAAACAGTATATCACCTGGTAGCTACAGCAACATAATCATCATCATGTGAACAACAGGCAACCTGAGAAATTGCTCCTTCCTAGATCACAAAAAGGAAAAATTTTAGGCAGTTTCACAAAAATGGTATTTTTTTCTCTTTTAAATCTCAAGTTTTATATTTTTCTTTTATTCCAAATGATGACTTATAATGGAGAAATTGGCATTTATGAAAGATACTCTGAATGGTATATGACAGAGCTATCCTTAACTTACCCTATGTGAAAGAAAGAGCCTGTGCTTCCAGCCTTCTTTTTGAATGAGGTTGAGACCTCCTCCTGAACTGCCCAAAGCCAACCATTTCCGAGATACAGCTATGCTCGTGCACTAAAAACACGTAAACAGACAAGAGTGAGATCACCACAGTCATTTAATCAAATAAACTATGCACTACAAATACATACTGAGGATCTGTGTACCAAGTTCCTCTTCCAGCCACCCCCTGCCCAGTTGGATATCACAAAATGGCACTCATGCTCTCATTCTAGTGTACTGAAAAATACACAAGAAAGAACATTTTGGCTTTAAATTGTTAATTTTTGAATCTCAAAATGGTTAAATAGGCTCAATTATATAAATGAGTAATTTTCCCTTGGCAAAAGCCATTCATCTTTTTTTTAAAATATGTTTTATTGATTTTTTTACAGAGAGGAAGGGAGAAGTATAGAGAGTTAGAAACATCGATGAGAGAGAAACATCGATCAGCTGCCTCCTGCACACCCCCTACTGGGAATGTGCCGGCAACCAAGGTACATGCCCTTGACTGGAATTGAACCTGGGACCCTTCAGTCTGCAGGCCAACGCTCTATCCACTGAGCCAAACCGGTTAGGACAAGCCATTCATCTTTTGCGTAATTTAGCTTGGTTATTGCAACACTGACCACAATGATGGAGGATCAATGACATCTCCAGGGGATACATCACCACTTTAATCATTTGTTCACTTCAATAATTTCACATTTATATAATCAACACAAACATTCAAAGCTTTTAGAGCAAGTGAGACTGCAGAGGACACAGATAAAGGTTACTACATACTATTTTTCCCTATACCCTCACCCTGATGATTCCTCTCCTTATCCACCAAAGAAAGCAGTGGCCATGCTGTACCCCTGGTAAAATTGTTGCTTGGCTGACACAGACATTCCCAACCCTCTTCAACCTGCTGCTTTCCACCACAGAAGCTAGAAAACCGAAACACTCACTCGCCCAGTTTCTCTTGCAGTTATGGGGAGTCATGGGCTCAAATCCAGCTAATAAAACTAGGACGATGGGGCTTCTTAGAAAGCCCCACCTTCCCAGGTAAAAGTCAGAGTCCAAAAACTAAGAAAGCCTTTACCTTTGGCTCCCTTTTTCTTGCTTGAGATACTAATGGACACATCAAGATTAGAGCCAGGATACTTAGCTTGCAACTGTTCTACATAAAAACAAACATATGGATGATGGTAGCACAGAAAAAGGGAGAGCCTGGGTCCTCAGGGAAATCACTGGGCCACAACACTAAACCCAGAAATACTAACCTCCAACCAGATTACTAGCACCTTTAATGCTTAAGCCACTATTGGTAAGGTATTCTGTAACTTGCAGCTAATAACATGTCTGATATCAACACTTATAATTGCTCTTCATATTACTTTGCCCATTACTTCCT
The DNA here is from genome assembly GCA_004026665.1 of Murina feae. Taxonomy (NCBI): domain Eukaryota; kingdom Metazoa; phylum Chordata; class Mammalia; order Chiroptera; family Vespertilionidae; genus Murina; species Murina feae. Next base: position 39,849 of record PVJC01007490.1, read on the forward strand.
ATTCTCCCTTTTCTCAGAGGTTAAAATGGTACTTTGGGGGAGAGCAAAAGTGTAAAAATAAAATTATTTTAAAATTAGTTATGAGACTTCTTCTTCACCATGTAATTCCTGAGTTTATCAAAAGAACTCAGGATTTGAGGGAAGCACATAGAGATAATGACTTTTGCTACAGAGCTATTAACTTTTGCTCTGTTCCCTAAAATGGAGTGTACATCAAATTCCTTGTTTTAAAATAAGTTTAGTTTAACAGTTGAGGTTCATGTTGCTAAAAACTCATTACACTATTTTATTTTCAATCAAATACATTACTTCCTGAGAGAAGACGGAAAGATTACTGAGAGGGGGGGAAATCAGCAATCAATATCATGGTTTCCAAGGACAGGAAAGAATTCAAATGATAGCTCAAAAAAATAAAACAAGAAAGAGCTATGAACATGCTACTTAATACTAGTATAGGTAATACTCAAGTTTCCATAAAACAAAGATCTAAAGGGCAGGAGGCACATGTAACAGAGAGCACACAAACATATAAATATAGATATGAATCATTCATATCAAGAAATTCACCTTTAGACGACTTGAGTCCAGCCTTAGGGCTGAAAGCAATGGATCCAGAGACTCAAACTCTGCAAGAACATGGGTGTAGGACTCCAGTATGACTGGCACAAAAGTCATTTAGCTGGAAAATTGAAACTATGTTGAGTGATAGGCACAGGATTCCTGAATTAAACCTGGAAAAACATAATTTAAGAAGTTCAGCACTCATTTGACATGCATTTAATGAATATATAAAGAACACAGGAAAGAAAGGGAGAAGAATCCCTACTCTGGAGGTGTTCAGCCTTCAGGTGGAAAGAAAACAGGCATAGGTAACATGCAAACATCAGCTCCGCCCAGAGTAAGTCTAGATTCTCAAGGTCCTCCATAATCCTACCCAACTCATCTAACAGTGTAAGAAGATAGAATGGACAATACAGGATTTTGTTTTAAATACGATTTTTATTAATTTTAGATAAGGAAAGCAGAGGGAGAGAAGGATAGAAACATCAATCAGCTCCTCCTGCATATCCTCTACTGGGGATCGAGCCTGCAATCCTGGCTTGTGCCTTGACTTAGAATCAAACCCCAACCTCCTGGTTCATGGATCAACACTCAACCACTGAGACAACATTGCAGGATTTAAGAGGAAAATTGGTCAAGCTCCTCTATGGTAAAATAGCAACCCTAGCTGTATTTAAGTTGTAAATCATCTTCTGTCTTTCAGCATCTCTCATTAAAGGGCAATTTTCCTTATTAAAGAGCAATTTTCAAAAAAGGCCTCTATCTATAAATCCTTATCAGCAAATTCAATGGTTATCAATCAACAATTTAATAGTGCTTACAGGAATAGACCTCTGGATCTCTTCCTCCTGCCTATCAGGAGCTAAGTAAGTGTCTGCTGAATGAATAAATGAATGCACCTACTAAGTAAGGGAGAAGTCACATGCAGGTAATTACAGCTTGAAGAGGAATAAGGATTTTAGTAAGAGACCTAATAGGGAGGTAGCAAATGCCAAATACCCAAAGAGGACTTTGTAAACTAAAATAAGAGTTCTTAACTGTTCAACAACTCTCAAGTATACATTTTTGTCAAATTGCATCAATTTCCAAAAAAAGAAATAAATAAAAGTCTACCCCTTAATTTTATATTTTCCCAATCCCTTGTTACCTGCCAACCTTAAGAATATAAAGCAAATACTTACCCTGGCCGGGTAGCTCAGTTGGTTAGAGCGTCGTCCTGATACACCAAGGTTGTGGGTTCAATCCCCAGTCAGGGCATATACACGAATCAGTCAATGAATGCATAAGTGCAACAACAAATCAATGTTGCTCGCTCGCTCGATCTCCTTTCCGCTCTCTAAAATCAGTGAATAAAAAATATTTTTTAGAGAAGCAATTGCTTATAGTTGTTTAATTACTTACACTTTGTTTTTTCAGAGACACATAAAGTCACTCATTCATTTACTTAACAAATATGTACCTAGCACACACTATGTGCCAGGTATTGTTCTAGGTCCCAGGGACAACAAAAAAAGACAAAACAAAGTCTTAACGCTTACCTTCTAGTGACAAAGCCCATACATGCTTAAGATATTTTTATTGCATTCACATAATATAGTCTTATTTTGTAGCAATAAGTATTGAGCATATGCTAGTGCTCTTAATACATCTTGACCTCTGCAGGGAGAACAATATTTTAAAAAAAAGAAAAATCTTTAGGAGTCCTAAACGGGCATCCTTCAAGATATTTCGGGTTTGGTTCCAGATCACCACAATAAAGTGAGTACGGTAATAAAATGAGTTATAATCTTTTTACTGGTGGAAGGGCTTGTCTTCAATTTGCAAAAAGATGCAACATCTGTGGAGCACAATAAAGCAAAATGCAATAAAATGAGGTATGCCCATACTTAAATTACTTGAGAATTCCTGAACAAAGAAAAATCTTTTTTTCCCCCACTCACTCTTTTTATTGAGTACTTAGTAAAATATGAGGCATAGCAGTGGGAACAGGACAAATAAAATAGCAGAAATCAATCACTTTAAATTCAAATGGGGGGGGGAACAGAACAAATCTCTCTCACAGGGACAACATAAGCAAAGTGCTATGTTGGAACTTAAAAAACAGAGATAATCATGAGTTCAAAGGAACCGTGGAAAACTTGCTAAGGGAAATAGCCCTGGTAGCTGAGTAGGCTTTTATCAGAAGAAAATGGGTGAGGGTAGCAGGTAGGGCAGCAATAAGCAAAGATGTATGTATGGAATATGTTTGGAGAATATAAGTGTAATCTTTGGTTGAAACACAGGATCCAAGCAATGGAAAAATGAAAGATAAAGCTGGAATAGCAATTCAAGCACAAGTTACAAAACATTTTAAATCCCAAACCAAAGAACCTGAACAAATCTTAATTTGGAAGGCAACAAAGGTATTGAAAAAATTGTGTTGGGTGACCACATAATTTCTGTGAAGTCCTGTGGGTAGGTAGATGAGTCCGATGGATGGTGACGAAGTAAAGATAAAGGTCTTTTCAATTACTAAAGAAATCTGGTGGAAAGAAAACAAACTCTTGGCTTTCTGACCAGGCAAAACTCAAAACAGTTCAGTTACTAGCTAAAAGAAAAGAGTCTCTAAAATGAAAGGATCTGAAGATACAAGAGAAAGATAAAACCACAGTACAAGATCCTGAAGAAGAAAGGACTGACATCAAGACCACAGTATCGATCTCTTCTACTTGTGATCTTCAAACTGCGGCTGACAGGCCATTTGGCCTTGCTCTCAGTGAAGAGAAAATGTCCTGCAAGTTATGATTCAATGGAGTAAAAAACCACTTTGTTTTTAAAATTTAGTGGAGATAAGGATGGAAAAGAAACAGCATAAGCAGGATCCGTTCTCAAGAGCAGTTGCTGGGTGATAGTGTTAAGCCAAATCCAAATTTATGCTTTTCTCTCTCCCTAAAATGACTCCTTTCCCTCCACACCTACTCATCCAAATACACCCCACCTTTCAGGCCCAATATAAGTCCCACTTCCCAAAATTCTCATGGTGGAAGAAGATTCAAAGCGCATGCACCCACCTGACTCAGTAACCTGGACCTCCGGACATTTTCAGCACTGGAAAAGGAATGCTTCCTCTCTTGAAGCTGCCCCTTCCACTTCCCTAGCTCTCACTATTATAAGGTCTTTTTTAAAATATTGGGTTGAAACTTGATCACTTACAGCATTTACCAATTGGATTCTATAGTTTACGCGAGTAAGTTTATTCCTTCCAAAATAACCGTTCAGTATTTGAAAAGTGTTATCAGGTCTTCTAAATATTTATCACTTCCAGCTTTCCAATAATTTCTTATATGCCAACTTCCAAGTTCTTCTCTGTTCTGGTCAACCTTCTACACAAGCACTTTACCCGAAAATGTGTTGCCTAGAACTGAACATAATACGCCTTAAGTAGTTAGATAACAGAACAGAGTAGAAACACTAACCTACTTGATCTGGACACTAAGTTTCTATCTTACTACCTAAAATAGCATCAGTTGTGTTTTTTTAAATTGCCATATCACACTTCCATTCAACAGAGCAAGTGATCAACTACAACTCCACAGAAATTTTCAAACAAAATGCTCAGTACCTACCTAGACAGAGTAGAATTGAGCTCAAATTGAAAGCTGCTATTAATCAAATGTGACAATGGCTATAAAAAGTACCTAGATATTCAAAAGCTCTGTACAACCAAGAACATTAGAATGCTGATAATTGTCAAAGTCGGATTATGTGTACATGAGGGTTCATTCAACTATCCTATTTTTATCTGTGTGAAATTCTCTAAGGTTTTTTTTAAAAGCTCCATATAAACCTTCAACAGAAACTATGATCTTAGCCCTATTTCTCCAGCTTCATCTTCCATCTTATCCTCTCTCCTCCAACTACTCGAAGCTATCTTTTGTTCCTCTTTCACCCTCCCTAATTTTAATACTGGCTGTTTCTTGAATCTCCCTCCATCTAACAAAATCCCATCTTCCCGGAAACCTAAGTTTAAACAGTTCTTCCGTTAAGGCTGTCGCACCTTCAGCCTAGCGAAAACCGAAGCCTACAGGAGGGGGTCATAAATGCTCACCGAAGTTAATGAACACAAATCCTTGAGGGGTGTGCTTGCCCAAGGTCACAGAGGTCTTAAAAGGTAGAGCTGAGACTAGCATCCACTTCTCCCGAGTCCAAAACCCAGTCACCTTTCCACTTGGCTGCCATCGAGTCGAAGGATCAAGAAAAAGTGTTCTCACCACCCTCGTGCTGTACTCACTTTGCTAACGAACCAGCGTTTGCTGCGCACACCAAATCCAAATCACAGCATCCTCTTTCTCGCCTGGAAGAGGAGGCAGAAGAGAAGGAAGGAAGCAAGCGTTAAAGTCACCGTGTGAAGGGCAAGTAGGAGGAGTAACAATCAGAGAACGTTTCACCGCAGACAGCAATAGCGACTCACTCCTTCGGGCACTCAGCATGCCTCGCACCCGCGGGGGAGACCGGCCCTGCCAACCAGAAAACCTCCCCGCCTAGCGGAACTGCCAACTGTAGCAGCTAAACTCGAACACTGTCTTCCTAGCTTAAGGGGAGGAGCCTCGGTTAACCAATTTCCAAATCCAAGTCCCAGCCCTGCACCGCTATCTCCAGGACAGTAGCCCCCAACGTGCAGCGGTCCACACCGACCCTGCAGGCTGGGCGCCGGACACTCACCGAACGCTCGCAGACACCCTGCAGCTGGTCTCTCCCGTCGCCCCGCCCAGGCTTACGTCATCCCGGAGCGTCGGGGACTCGGGGACAGCGCTGTTAACGGTACTTCCTCGTCACGTGACGGGCTACGCCCCTGCTTCCGCGTGGTCCCTCCCCCTCAGGCCGCCATCGCAATTACGCTCTCAGAGGCCTGCAGTTAGTGGGCCGCCGCCGGTCGAAGAGAAAGCGCCGGCCGGGACCGGAGGAACTCTAGGCCAAAGGGGTGAGCCAGCCAGGATCCCGGGACCCTTCACCGCTGGAAGCCGGCGAGAGAAAATTGAACAGGCGGGTTCCGGCGGGGGAGGGAGGGAACCAGCGGAAGGTGTCATGGCGGCCGTGCACTGGGGTCACGTGTCCCGCAGGCCCGCCTCGGCACTTCCGGTCACGTGCCCGCAGAGTTCTCGCAGCCAGCGATGGAGGCGAGACCCCCCAGTAACAGAGGCGGTGGCGGAGGCTGCGGCGCCTACTGGGTTTCAGACTCTTCCGGGCAGCGTCGCTAAGAAACGCGGCGGAACTCGCCCGGACCCATCACACTTTTCTTACTCCCTGCCGAGGGCCGCAGCTCCCACCTGGTAAGTTTAGACGGAAGAATGGGAATGGGTGGGTAGGTGAGTTGCTGACAGGCCTGGGGGCCGCTGGACGGCGCGGGTTGTGCCCCTTTTTCCTGCCTCCCTGTCGCCGTCCCCACAACTCCCACGCCTGCATTCCGGGCAGCCCGTTATGATCCCGAGGCGGGGAAGAAGCGACCCTTAGTGTACTTGCCCGCCCCTCCCTCCGCTGAGAGCAGGGACCAGACGGTTCACCCGAAGCCGCATCGCGCGGCTCCTGGGAATGAAGGACGCGGAGGCCTCTCCCTCGCAAGGGAGCCTTTCCCGTTAGGAGATGTGCCGTTCACTCTTTCGGTTTCTGTAAGAGAAAAGGCTTTCGCCTCGGTGCCTGCACACTGTGCTTCGCCTGTCAGCCCTTACCGCTTTTAAAACCTCACCTCGTGTGCCAGTCCACACACCCCGCCCGGGTTTGGGCTGTGCCCGATTTGATCGTCTTAAATTAGACCGCCAACACATGGGAATATATAACGTTTATCCAGTTGACTCTCAAACATCCGCGTTAGGGCCTGTGAAATGGGGAAGGGGAGAGTGATTTTCAAAAATGAACCTTTTTCCCCCTTCGAAGATCCCGTTTTAAAACCTAGGGAAAGCTTCGTGCTTTGGCTCCAAAAAGAAGTGGAACAATGCCTCCCCGTGAAGTCTCACCAGGAATCCTAATGTGTAAAGCAGAGTCAGAACTAGAACAAATGAAATGGAAATGTCACCGCAGGAGGGAGGATAACCTCTAGTTTCGGGACTCTGGCCTGCCGAAGGCCTGGGCTCTGGGGAGAACTTGTACCTTTAGCAGACCTAAATCCCGCATTTGGAAAGGAGGAACAGAGAATTCGGGGCCAGTACACCTGTCCTGCTACCGTCAGGAAGCCCGCATGTAGCACTGCTGCAGATCGGTGGGTGATGATGCTGAGTCTCTCCTAGGTAGTATGAAATACATATGGTGGTGCAAATGTAAAGACAGCTTTTTAAAAATACTGGGGAGACGGGTGCAAAGAGACAGGAGTCGGTTAAAAGCAATGAACCAAATGATGGGCTCCAGTCGGTCATGACTGCTTCCTGCGTGCACTGCCCTGGAGACATGTCTTCACCTGCTGGTCTGTCTGTCCACCTGCCAGCCTGTCTTCCTGTGCTGCTGGTTTTCCCCCTCTCATTGGAATGTTGCCAAGTGTCCCTTCTGCCTTCCTAGCATTCTGACCACTTCTATCTCAGGGTTGCTGCTGCGGGAGGCATCTTGTGTACCCTTCCTCCTTCCTCTTTCCTCCCACCACTGTGGCAGTGGCAGCCATCCCGCGGACCCTCGTTTCCCTACTTTGATTGCCAACCGATTGTTCTCTCCATTTTGGTATTGTACTCTCGCCTGCAGTATTTATGAGTTAATACGAGCATGTCTTTCCCTCTATCTTGCATTTCTCTGTAGCATTTTCCTCCTCCTTCCTCTCCTTGTGCTGTTGTAAGATAAAGTGCTCAGTCTTAAAATTGCTACATTAGTTATTTCCTCTTAATATTTGCTTTATGTGTGTAACTATTCCTTGAAACAATACATTTAGGTTACTCTTTACATACTTCCAAGGTCTTATTCCCTGTAATACTGAGTTGTTTAAAAAAGTTTGGCTTGCCTAATGGCAAACAGCATTCCAAATCTCCATTTTGTATGCTGGCAGGTACAGCAGCTCTGTTAGAGGATGATAAGGAGTTTATATTTCACTGGTTACTTTTCTTTTTTGACCCATTTACCTTTTGCCATTGGAAAAGGGGATGTAGGTAATGGAAATACAGAGATGCAGTAAGTTAAAGATTTCTGCTGAATATTTTCAATTTCTTCCTATCCCTGTTTTCTTATAAGCCAGTTATTGGAATCTATGAAGAATGGTCCTCTGATTTGTGAGAAGAAAATAATAGTGCTTCCTGGAATTAGCTGCAGATGTATGTGCAAAGGTTTCTTGTGTCTTACCAAGATTGTATCCTTTTGTTAACAAAGATCTTAAGAAGGTATCGTAGATATTTATTAAACTCTTCCTCTAGGCCAAAATAGGCTGCTAGGTGCTTGTATTGCACTGAACACGATACAGTAGTCTCTGCCCTTCTTTATGAAGCTTGCAGTGTGTCGAGGGGAGATCGACATTAAAATTACTGTAAAAGTTAATTATACTTGTGATAAGTCCTATAAAGAGAATAGAAGACCTTGGCTAATAACTTTGAAGCTTAGAGTAGGGAAAAAATGAGTAAGCATTAGTTAATGGGAAGGAAGGAGAGTATGCAAAGGCTCAGAGCAAGGCATGTACTTTTAACTTCAGGCAAGTAAATATTTCACTGAAAATGAATTAATGACTTTACTGAAGGATCTTGCTATTTAAAGGAGTCTCGTGGCAGATTATTTCATAAAGTAAATAATCTTTTATGTAAAGTCAGATCTTCATCAAAACAATTTGTTTAAATGTAACTGCAATATTTCTCATAGATGAAATATTCTGTGACTCTTATGGAACTCTACTGGGAAGTTTTTGCTATTCAAGGAACTACCTTCAAGAAAAGTGTAGAAATCAGAAGTTATTGATACCTCTACTGGTTCTGTTAAACTTCCTAAAATTGGTCCTAGTACAATTAAAGTTGTTACAGATAACCAGGGAAATTTGACAAGCAAACTTTATTTTTAAAGTTCTCCCTAAGTGGATTTCCATATAAATGGTTTTTTTAAATATATATATTTATATTTTTTTATTATTTCAGAGAGGAAGGAAGAGGGAGAGAGAGCCCTACCCGGTTTGGCTCAGTGGATAGAGAGTCAACCTGTGGACTCAAGGAACCCAGGGTCGATTCCGGACAAGGGCATGTTACCTTGGTTGTGGGCACATACCCAGTAGGGAGTGTGCAGGAGGCAGCTGATTGATGTTTCTCTCTCATCGATGTTTCTAAATCTCTATCCCTCTCCCTTCCTCTCTGTAAAAAAAAAACAACAACAACAAAAAAAACAATAAATATATTTTTAAAAAAAAGGGAGGGAGAGAGAGAAACATCAATGATGAGAGAGAATCATTGATTGGCTGCCTCATGCATGCTTCCCACTGGGGATCGAGCTCACAACCTGGGCATGTGCCCTTAATCGGACTCAAACCTGGGATCCTTTAGTCCGTAGGTTGACGCTCTACCCACTAAGACAAACTGGCTAAGGCTTCATATAAATGGTTTTACATGCCTTATACAGGGTGGGGCAACAGTTTGTTTACAGTTGTGCATATGAAAAAGTTTATTATATTATTACTTATTAATTGTATTAATTTACATACGAACAACTGCAAAACTACTTTTGTCCTACACTGTACATGAGAGGCTATGTTTTTCCCAATTGATTTAAAGTAGCTGATAAAGTCAATTCTATTCATCTAATTTTTCCTCCACTTTTCTCTCTCAACTCGTCTTTTCTTCCTTACTTCCATGCCTGTAGCTCAGTTAACTGGGGACTTGCTCTGTCAACTGTCCTTGCTCATTGCTTTTCCTCCATATATGAACACTAGGGGCCTGGTGCACAAAAATTTGTGCACTCGGGGGGTAGGGGTCCCTCAGCCCGGCCTGTGCCCTCTTGCAGTCTGGGACACCTCGGGGGGGGATGTCCACCTGCTGGCATGCCTGGCCAGCCTGGGTGAGGGGCTGAGGGCCATTTTCAGGCTGCCCACAGCCCCTTCAGGGTTCGTGCACTGGGGGGTGGGAAGGCTGGTGAGTGCAGGCCTGGACATTTCCCACCGGAGGGCCCACGATTGCACACACCTGGTGGGCCCACACCGCTGAGGGGACACACCTTGCGCAGAGCTGGGTGGCAAGCCAGGGGCGGATGCTGGTGCAGAATCCCTCGGTGGGGCCCTGCTGCTGAGCAAACACACCCGGGGTGGAGCTGGGCAGTGAACTGGCTTCGGATTCTCCGCACTGTGCAGCAGACGCTCCCGCACGCCCTGTGGAGGCCCCTGGGGGGCGGATGAAGGTAGCAGACCCTGGACGGGTGTTCCTGGACACCCTGCAGAGGCCCCCAGGGCAGAGCCAGGCAGTGGACCCAGGACAGGTGTTCCTGGATGTCCCACAGAGGCCCCCGGGGGGCAAAGCCAGGCAGCAGACCCAGGACGGCTGCTCCTGCACACCCTGCAGAGGCCCCGTGCTCCTGCATGCCCCGGGGAGGCCCCCAGGGGGTGGCGCCAGGCAGCGGACCCGGGATAGCTGCTCCTGGACGCCCCGAGGAGGCCCCAGGCCAGACCCCCACTCCCACTGAGCTGACACACCTGGCACAGCTATGCCGGCCGGCCGTGGAGGCTCCCAGTGCAGAGCCGCCCTGCCAGCCTCCATCTTGACTGGGTTAATTTGCATACAGCCGCTCTGATTGGCTGATGGGCGTGGCCGTGAGCAGAGGCTCAGCCACCCTAGGCAGGCAGTTGCAACAGAAGCCTTTGGTTTGCTCTAGCTCCATGGCTGTTGGCCTCCATCTTGGCTGGGTTAATTTGCATACAGCCGCTCTGATTGGCTGGTGGTAACGGTCAATTTGCATGTTTCTCTTTTATTGTATTATATACTTAAAATTATCTTATAGTTATCTGCTTATCTTCCCTTCCCATCTTTCTCAGATTTTAATTCATGGTTCCTAAAATTCGATTACTATAATTTTACATAATACAGACAGGCTTATTAAAATGTTGATACTTACGTGCTTATTAAAATGAATATTAGAAAATGAATATTAGAGTATTTAATGGTTCCATAGATGTTATAAATTTTCCTTTATGGATTAAATTTTTAAAGCTAAATAAAATAATTGGTATACATATATTACAGAAATTGAAAATTGTTTTAATTCTTACCCGTACTAAGACACCTAACACTTTTCCATGTTTCCTTAATAAACATATAGTTTTATAGGGATACACTCTTGCAAAGACATTTTTTTTTCTGCAAAGACATTTTTAAAAACTACTTTTCTCATTACAAAATAATCTAAACTAATAAAAGCGGAATAGTAAAATTAACCGTTTCTCCGGGACGCCCACAGCAAATCAGAACAGCTGTATGCAAATTAGCCCAGCCAACATGGCGGCCGCCACTCACGGACCTGAGTAAACATTTAGGCAGGGTCCGTCGCAGCAGGAGCCAAAGCAAAACTACCTGCTGGCTGGCTCCTTAGCCTTTGGCCTGAAGCAAAACGCACATTTGCAACAATTAGTGTAACAATTGTTTCATTATAGAAGCCGCGAGGTGAGGCAGAGAGGAGGCTTCGTTAGTAAAAGGCCTCGCCTTAAAGGAACAGCATCAATTATTGGAAACCTGCGTCCAGCCGGCCTTGCTGGGACATTGGGCAGTGGGAGCTGTGGGCAGCCTGAAAGCCCCGCACCCAGGCTGGTCAGGCACGCCAGCAGGTGGACATCCCCCGAGGGGTCCCAGACTGTGAGAGGGCACAGGCCAGGCTGAGGGACCTCCCGAGTGCACAGAGCGGCTGCAGGGCGGGACAGCAGAGGACCCAGGACCCGTGAGTGGGAAAGAGGCGGCAGGGTTGGAGGGCACCACGAAGCGGGTAAGAGGCGGCAGGAGGTCGGCGGCCTGTTTGGTGGGCTTCCCAGGCCCCTTGCAGGGCACCAGGAAGTGGGAAAGCAAGGTGGTGGGCTGGGGAGTGGGAAAGAGGCAGCGGGGCGGTCTCGGCCTGCTTGGCAGCTGCCCAGGCCCTTTGCAGGGCACCGGGGAGCAGGAAAGCAAGGCTGCAGGGGCCAGGGGCCTGCTTGGCAGCTCCCCAGACCCCTAGGCGGCACCGGGAAGTGGGAAAGGAAGGCAGCAGGGGACCGGTGAGTGGGAAAGAGTCGGTGGCCTGCTTGGCGGCTCCCCAGGCCCTTTGGGGGCCACTGGGGAGCGGGAAAGCAAGCTCTTGAGGGCTGGAGTCCTGCTTGGCAGCTCCCCAGACCCCTTCCGGGGATCAGGGAGCAGGAAAAGGCTGGCCTGACCA
>PVJC01007491.1:0-51265 GCA_004026665.1 Murina feae
TTTTGTCCACAAGTTTATCTTCAAATTTCGTGAAGCCAAGGATCCACAAGAAGAAGTCTGTCCCCTGAACCCCACATTTCAAGTGTAATTGCGTGAATGTGCATGTGTGTTTGTGGGGCAGGGGAGCTGAGGTTATTAGATGTGTCTTTGGCAATCTCCTCTTAGCCCATATTAATGATGAAAGCTCTGCTCACCATCTCTTTTTCTTAGTTGCCTGATCAGGAATCTGCAGATATGTATAGTGCAAAAGTTTCCCCCAAATCAGACCTTCCTTGCCCTATGAAGTTGTTTTCAAAGTTATTAGAGGTTCTTTTCATTACTGATCTACTCTTTAAGTTTTCTTCAGAATTATCTAATTTTTTATTAGCAGAAGTCTTGAATTAGATTTGGAGTCAAAATCTAAGAGAATAAATTGAAGAATTGTAAAACTTACCCAAGTAAAAGTTTCTTGCAACATATACCCAAATGTTTACTACAGCATTATTCATAATAAACAAAAAGTTAAAACAATCTATTTGACCTTTTTAATGCACATAATATTTGATTTCTCATACTTTTTCAGGTCTGTATTTTTTACACCGGTATAGTTACTATGAAAATGTGTGTTTTTTTTTTCAATTTTCAACCTTAAATTAATCTTGTCTGATAACTGATCTAATGTGACAGTGTTGGATTGTTGCTTTTTACCTTCCAGTTTAAACCAGCACATATCACTTTCATCCATTTGTTGCTGAGTCACAAGTATTTGCTGAGTGTCTACTGTAGCATGTACATAAAATAAAGAATAAATCTAAGAACCCATTAAGTCACCAGAATATTAGGCACATAGTGGACATCTAATGGACATTTGTTGAATGCCTAAATGAGTAAATATACAAATATATAGCCATCTCTTTCATGGTTAGACAAAGATTTACAAAGGCATTTAGAAATATTACAAAAAGGAGTATACAGGATGCTTATATAACAACGGCACTCTTGAATATGCTATTTTACTATTTGAGACTGTTTTCCAGTTTCATTGTGATTCATAACTTTCTTACTCATATTTTTTAGGTTTTAGCCCCTAGCTTATTACCTTACTTAAATGTTCATATGATGATATCACTGCTGAAGCCTGGTAATCAGGTATTTAATTATAACATAACTGTGTGCCTAAAACTCATGTGTTTGTTTGTGTTTTTAATGAAAACTCACCCCTGTCTCTTTTTTTATGACATTTATTTGTCTTTTTTTGGTCTTTTAAAAAAATTTCATTGTGAACAACAGAATTAAATTTTCCCCTACATATGATGCATATTGCATAATATATTTCAAAACTACACTGGCTCAGAGCTGACTTTATTCTTTTTTTTTAATTGTTTAAAGTATTACATACGTTTCCTTTTTCCCTCATTGACCTCTCCCTGGCCACTCCCAGCCCCCAGGACAAGCCCCCACTGCCCCAGTGTTCATGTCAATTGCTTATGCTAATATGCATGCATACAAGTCCTTTGGTTGATCTCTCACCCCCACCTCAACCCCTGCCATGCCCTCCTCTGCTTTCCCTCTGTTTGACACTCTATTCGGTCTTTGTCTCTAAATCTATTTTTGTTCATAATTTATGTTGTTTATTATATTCCACAAATGAGTGAGATCATGTGATATTTATCTTTCCCTGACTGGCTTATTTCACTTAGCATAATGCTCTCTAGGTCCATCCATGCTGTTGTAAATGGTAAGAATTCCTTCTTTTTCACAGCAGCATAGTATTCCATTGTGTAGATATACCTCAGCTTTTTAATCCACTCATCTACTGAAGGGCACTTGGCTGTTTCCAAATTTTAGCTATGGTGAATTGCACTGCTATGAATATAGGGATGCATATGTCCTTTCTGATTGGTGTTTCTGTTTTCTTGGGATATATTCCTACAAGTGGGATTACTGGTCAAATGGGAGTTCCATTTTTAGTTTTTTGAGAAGATTCCATTCTGTTCTCCACAGTGGCTACACCAGTCTGCATTCTCAGCAGTAGTGCACTAGCATTTCCTTGTCTCCACATCCTCACCAGCACTTGTCCTTTGTTGATTCATCGATGATAGCCCCATACTCAGAAAATTACAGACGTTGAAAAAAGAGAAAGAGAAATACATAAACAAATGGAAGAATATGCCATTTCATGACATGTTCAGGGATTGATAGAATCAGCATCATTAAAATGTCCATACTACCCAAAGAAATTTGTAGATTCAATGCAATCCCCATTAAAATCCCAACAGCATATTTCACAGACCTAGAACAAATGCTTCAAAAATTCAAGTGGAATAATAAAAAAAAAGATCCAGAGTAGCTACAGCAATCTTGAGAAAGAAGAACAAAGTTGTAGGGATCACAATATCAGATATCAAGCTATAGTACAAAGCCACTGTTTTCAAAACTGCCTGGTACTAGCATAAGAACAGACTTATAGACCAATGAAACCCAACAGAGAACCCAGAAATTTACCCAAGCCATTATGCTCAATTAATATTTGACAAAGGCAGCAAAGCATACAATGGAGTTAAGATAGTCTCTTTAATAAATGGTGTTGGGAAAATTGACAGATACATGCAAAAAAAAAAAAAAAAAAAGAAAAGAAAGAAACTAGACCACCAACTTACACCTTTCACAAAAATAAACTCAAAATGAATAAAAGACTTAAATGTAAGACAGGAAAACATAAAATAAAAACTTAAAGGAATCCATAGGCAACAAAATATCAGACGTATGTTGTAGCAATATCTTTGCCAATACAACTCCTAGGGTAATGGAAACTAAGTAGAAAATAAACAAGTGGAACTACATCAAAATAAACAGCTTCTGCACAGCAAAAGAAACCATCAACAAAACAACAAGAAAGCTCCCTGCATGGGAGAACATATTTGGCAATGCTATTTCAGGTAAGGGTTTAATCTCTAAAATTTATAGGGAACTCATACATCTTAACAAAAGGAAGATAAACAATCCAATAAAAAAAAATGGGCAAAGACCTAAACAGACACTTTTTAAAAGAGGACATGCAGAAAGTCAAGAGACATATGAAAACATGCTCAAAGTCACTAATCATCCAAGAGATGTGAATCAAAACAACATTCTCACACCTGTGAGAATGGCTATCATAAACAGAGCTAACTTTATTCTTAATTCAAAATGCAGTTCATATATGAGAATCGCATTGGTGAAATGAGCTGCATATTTTAACATAGGCTTTAAAAATCAGATTTAAATGCAAATGATTAATTCACAAATTGTGCCCTAAATTTAATAGTCAACCTATAATATATGGTGTAGAAAATATTCAGCATAAAATAATTATGCTGGCATTGTAAATTTTTTATTTAAAAACCTGCTAACAATCTAATATAATAAAAGAGAAACATGCAAATTGACTGTTACCACCAGCCAATCAGAGTGGCTGTATGCAAATTAACCCAGCCAAGATGGAGGCCAACAGCCATGGAGCTAGAGCAAACCAAAGGCTTCTGTTGCAACTGCCTGTCTAGGCTGGCTGAGCCTCTGCTCACAGCCACGCCTACCAGCCAATCAGAGCAGCTGTATGCAAATTCACCCAGCCAAGATGGAGGCTGGCAGGGCGGCTCTGCACTGGGAGCCTCCACGGCCGGCCAGCATAGCTGTGCCAGGTGTGTCAGCTCAGTGGGAGGGGGGATCTGGCCTGGGGCCTCCTCGGGGCATCCAAGAGCAGCTTTCCCAGGTCCACTGCCTGGCTTCACCTCCTGGGGGCCTCCGCGGGGCACGCAGGAGCACGGGGCCTCTGCAGGGTGTGTAGGAGCAGCTGTCCTGGGTCCACTGCCTGGCTCTGCCCTGGGGGCCTCCACAGGGTGTCCAGGAACACCCGTCCAGGGTCCGCTACCTTCATCCACCCTCCAGGGGCCTCCACAGGGTGTGTGGGAGTGTCTGCTGCACAGTGCAGAGAATCTGAAGCCAGTTCACTGCCTAGCTCCACCCCAGGTGTGTTTGCTCAGCAGCAGGGCCCCACTGAGGGATTCCGCACCAGCGTACACCCCTGTCTTGCCACCCAACTCTGTGCCAGGTGTGTCCCCTCAGCGGTGTGGGCCCACCAGGCGTGTGCAATCGTGGGCCCTCCGGTGGGAAACGTCCAGGCCTGCACTCACCAGCCTTCCCACCCCCCAGTGTACGAAGCCTGAAGGGGCTGTGGGCAGCCTGAAAATGGCTCTCAGCCCCTCACCCAGGCTGGCCAGGCATGCCAGCAGGTGGACATCCCCCCCGAGGTGTCCCAGACTGCAAGAGGGCACAGGCCGGGCTAAGTGACCCCACCCCCCAAGTGCACAAATTTTTGTGCACCGGGCCCCTAGTAAATAATAAAATCATATTTGTTCCAAGCATTATACTATGCACTTAATGGATCATATTATTTCAAACTAGCAATAATTCTATCAGATATCATCAGCTTCATTTTGCCAATCAGGAAATCACATTTTCAAGGAGTTATAGAACTTTTCAAGGTCACATAATAAATGTGTGGCAAAACCAAAGGTATGTAGCTTAAACCACAGTGTTATATTGGACTAGAATTAATGCTTTTGTTGAAGTAATCCAGAATAGATTATTTTTCTGTGCATGTATAGCTTTATTGTCGTATCAACATAGTCAAATAAATTAAACCTAACTGAATGCCTATAAGTACAGACCACACATTTTCACCTGTCTCAAATTACATCACAATGTATATATCTATTTGTTAATCAAAACTATTTGAGAAATACCTTTTATTGGTAGACTAGAGGCCTGGTACATGAAAAATTGTGCTCTCAGGGGGTGGGGGTCCCTCAGCCCAGCCTGTGCCCTATAGCAGTCTGGGAGCCCTCAGGGGATGTCCTACTGATGGCTTAGGCCCACTTCCCCTGGGGAGCAGGCCTATGCTGCCACCTGGCCTCCTTCTGTGGGAGACAACAAGCGGGCTCATTGGAGGACAGTGCTGGTCAATTGGGGCTGGCGTCAGCCAGAGAGTGGCCAGCCCCACCCCCCATTGCCCTGCTGCCACCACTGGTGGCCTCCTTCTGTGGGAGGCAACCGGCAGGGCAATCATTGGACGGTGCTGGTTGGCAAGTGGCTGGCCTGTCCCCCAATCACCTCTCTGCAACCTCTGGTTGCCAATGTCCCCTGAACTCTGTCCCCTCCTGCTGCCTACTGGCACCTGCCTCGGCTGTCCTGGCACCACCTCCTCACCAACCCTGCCCCCTCCCCCCCCATCAACCAGTCATTTTGCCATTTGGTTCATTTGCATATTAGGCTTTTATTATACAGGATCATTTAACTTCTTTTTAATATGGGAATTTGTAGTCAATTATCAATACTTCTTTTGAAAAAAGGCTCATGATTTTGTGAAAAATAAAGGTCATGAATGCATGTTTCCAAACCATCTGTTCTTCTACATTCACATACTGTTTAATGAATCTTTGATTATTATCTGTACCTGAGGAGAACAGTTACAATGAGGAAGTGATTTATGAGGAAACCATCTTAGCCCTATAATCCAGTGCTTCCCAAGATATCACACTTTGTTAGTTCAAATTTTCTGTAAACTGGACTTATTTTCCATATTCATAAAAAATTAAGTTGCCTTTGAAAATATTCTTCAGTGCAGGTACTAAAGGTTTTAATTAGCATGTAAATTGCTTTAGGCATTAAGTAACAATGAACCAAAGGTCTTTAAAATTAACTGGAAGAGAGTGTTTATTGCTTTTAAAGAACTTTGTATCACAGCAAGTATATAGTAGCTAATTGACTGTCTTAAAACTGTAATTATTGTTTTCGGCTGAAGTCATCTTCATTAAAATAATCTTTAAAAGGAGAAAAATAACCATGGTATCCAATATTTTTCTTTCTTGGTTTTGTTTTTTATATTACAAGATAATAGAAGCAATCGAACATTACTCTCCTCTTTTTTTTCTTTACCTAATCACTAGAGTAAATTTGATACTTAATATTTTCTTCCATGCTTTTATACTATTTCAACATCTGCATATTTTTTAAAAATTGTATTTTGCAGAATACTTATCCACAGTATAATTTCCATTCAACATCATGGTTAAAAATTAACTTATTCTGATATATTTTATAAGTCACTTAAATTCTATATCTGTTTTCTGTAAAATATATTTTATTCATTTATTCATTGTTTCCCCACTGTACCAAGTTATTTACAACTTTTATTTTACAATATTCTGATGATTTCAACTGTATGTGTTTTAGATAGGTGGATGAGAATTTCTCTAGAGTTTTTCCTCAGAGGTGGATATGTTATTTCATCATCTTTCAATATGATCAACTTCCAGTTTCCCCTTACAAAACAAACAAACAAAAACATACAAATTCTGAATTCTACTAGTATCATTTAAGCATATCTCAAATACGTACATTTATCACACATTTTAAAGATTGCTAATTTGAAGTGTGTAAAACGATTTCTCAAGATCTGGTTTGCATTTCACTAATTATTTGTAAGGCTGAGAATCTCACCCTAGAAAGTGTTGTACTGCCCTGGCCTGTGTGGCACAGTTGGCTGGAGCATCATCCCATGCACGGAGGGTTGTGGGTTTGATTTCTGGTTAGGTCATACACCCAAGTTTCAAGTTTGACTCCTGATGGGGGCAGGTACCAGCTGCAGCTTATTGATGTACCTCTCTCACATCTCTCTCTCTGTGTGTCTCTCTCCCCCCTCCCCTTGCTTTCTCTAAAAAGAATAATAAATAAATAAATAAATAAATAAATAAATAAATACATGCACTTAAGTGGGGATAAAAAAACAACAACACAGCTTTGTCTTCTGGGTGAATTGTTTGCTTTTTTATGCTTGTATTAAAACTAGAGGCCCAGTGCACCAATTCATGCACCAGTGGGGTCCCTCAGCCTGACCTGTGGGATCAGGCTGAAACTGGCTCTCCAGCATCCCTTGAGGGAACCCAGATTTTGAGAGAGCACAGGCCAAGCTGAGGGACCCCACCGGTGCACCAATGGGAGGGCCCCAGGGAGTGTCCAGCCTCTCTTGCTCAGTCCCAATTGGCTGAACCATAGCAGCAAGCTAACCTACAGGTCAGAGAGTCTGCCCCCTGGTGGTCAGTGCATGTCATAGCAAGCAGTTGAGAGGCCTTAGCATTTCATTAGCATATTATGCTTCAATTGGTTGAACGGACGACCAGATGACCAGACACCCAGATGACCAGACATTTAGTATATTAGGCTTTTATTATATAGGATGTGACAAAATAAATTGTTCCATTCCAGGCTTATAATATTACTTTTCTTATGATGACATTTTTATAAAGAAACTTTAAAATTAATGTATTGAAATGAATCTATTCTTCAATGAATTGTGTCTTTTTCTACACTTCTTTTGATAGCATAATGTAGTCTATGTTTTTTAGTTAGTTTCAAACCTTTGATCTTCATATTTAAGGCCATCCATCTCATTCAGTCACAATCTGCTGGTTTTCACAGCTAGAACATATGGATACTTCTCTTACTGGCCCTGGAAAGCTGGGCCAAGGTTTCTGGTGTGGGCTTGAGACTCCCTTGATCTTCACAGGGAAGGTATCTTTCCTATTTTGTTTGTTGTGTTTTTTAATCCTCACTCCAGGATATTTTCCCATTGATATTTTTCTTTTTAAGAGACTGAAAGGGAGGGAAAGAGAGAGAGGAAGAGGAGAGAGAGAGATTAATTGCCTCCCACATGAGACCTGACCTGGGCTGGGGACCCAACCTGCAACAGAGGTACCCACACTTGGCTGGTAATGGAATCCTTAATCTTCCCATCTGCAGGCTGATGCTCTAACCACTGAGAAAACTGGCTTTGAAGTGCCTCATGTGGGTATGGGATTAGCTAGTTCTTTCTATCAGTCTCAATGTGGCTTCTTTTTTATATCATTAGTTCTAGATTTCAGTCTGAATGATGATTGTTCTGTAATTTAGATGTAATTTTGATGTGGTTGTGAGCAGTTCCAACTACTGTGTTTACTTATATTTCCATCTTGACCAGAACTCTAATATTATCTAGTTGGGTTAATTTTACTGTCATGTAGAATGATTCAGTATAATTACATTAATGAATTAAAATTAAAGTATCTTCAACTTCTATTGAGAGATATATGCCAATCGATTCCACTACACTTAAAGTATTTCAAGTTATAGAATCACATTGTGCTTACACTATCAGTACATGTTTACTGTGGAAACAGAAATCTAGGTTATTTTGAGTAAGAAGATATTTTATACAGATAATAAGATGCTAACAAAATTGTTCAAATGTCTGTTACAGCTGTATCTCCAGCATAAATTCGGGAAAATTTAAATAACAGACTAACCTAGGGAACTACAATCTATGAGACTTCAACATACATCAGGAGATCAAGAACATACACCGTTAGCTGCTACCCTGAAGCTGGAATCAAGAATCTTTTCTTCTGCTGCTGCTGTAATTGCCTTGCAACATCCACATCTGTACTGGAACTCTGTAGAAAGCTGACATCTTTTACCTGCTGGAAGAAAGGAGCTATAAAAGTACAGAAGGTGGCTTTCATTTAACTCCTGATTCCAAATCTTATGTGATTATTCATCTAAGCGGTAGACATTAGTTTCAATCTGAAAAGTAGCTACAGAGAGTAGCATTACAGTTTTAATATTTGGACCTTTGCAGTATGGAAGACACCTTAGAAAATGATTGGATTAAAGATCTACAAGAATATAATTACTTATCCACTGCAGAGTAAATGTCATAAGGGCAGCGATTTGGGACTATTTTTTTTATTCCGTATCCTCAGCCTCAAGGACATTTAGTGGTTCATAGTAGAAATTCGACAAGTATTTTTGAATTAGTGACTATTTTGTTGAATCCCCAATGTTTATTAAATTATATGGTACACATTAAATATTTAGTATTAATGTTACTTTTTACCAAATTTATATTACTTTCCCATAATTCATAGCAAACATACACACGACACATAAACACACAAAATTTTAAACTGAGAATATCGTTCTATTAATACTTTTACTGTATTGCCCTTTTATTTAACATTTATGATACTTCAAAAACAGCTTTTCATATCCCTTTTGTTTCTAATCCTTTATTAGTTTATTTCCCTTTCTTCATTTCTTTCCCTTCCAATGAAGCAAGGTCCTTTGAACCTGTAGTCTGACCTCTCCATTGCTAAATTCTCTTTTAAGGGTTCATTTCCTCTTCTAAATCCTTCTGATGTCTGATAACAACGCTTACTTTCATTCCTTATACCTACCCTTTCAAGATACATTTCTCATGATATATTGCTGCTTTGTACCACCTCATAATCACAAATATCCACTGAGGCTACTACCTGCAGCTTATTACTGAGTCTTGACATTTCATTAAAGTGATACTGATCAGCTAGCCTATGCTCTAGGGACAGGGACCATGTGGTTGCAGCTTCCTACTGTCCTGTCAACAGAAGCTGACATTGCATTAAAGGAGGACTTAGTCCAAAGACTAGTTTTGTTTATTTGTTTGTTGTTTACTTTGTTAAGCATAATATGCAATAGATGGTACAGTGCATTCCTTCATCTTATAACTTCACTTGTTAGACTAAAAAACATCTTCCTATTTTAGAATGGTTCTTCAGACCCCCCTATGCTCCAGAAAGTTTCAAAGAAGCAACAGAACCATATATTCATTTCCTGGAGCCAGAAAATCACATATTTTTTTAAATTAAATTTTGAGATACAGATTAATAAGCAGGGATTTCATTAGAGAGCGTTCTATTAGGGAAATACATGTGCACGATAAAAAAAGAGGAAGCCATTCTGGGCAAATGAAGAACTTCGGCTGTAATACAGTATAGGTAAAGGACTCACACAATCCCCTGGAGAATACTAACAAAAAATTACTCTTGCATTGTTGCCCTATGCAGAGAGGGACACATATGGGTCCATTTTATAGCCTCTGTTTGCTTTGGTATATTTTTCCATAGCACCATATCACATTTGTTAGCACTGATGAATTTAGTTGAGTTGCTTTCCTAACTTTTTCTTTTCCCAGTTTTATTGAAGAACTAGTGGCCCAGTGCACAAAATTCATGCACATTAAAAGGGGATTAATTGGAGGAAATATTTTAATATTGCTATTTGCCCTTTCTCTATAATAGAAGTGTTAGAGATTAAAGAAAATTAGTAAAACGTATATGATAATCTTCCTCCTGTCAAAGTCTGGGGTGCACCATGGAACCCAGAGTTAAGTCTTCAATCACCCATGTGCACCTCAAAATCGCTCATTCGAGACCCAAACCTAGACGGCCCCCTTTCATTGGGCTAGATCCAGACCCTGCCAGTCCCACCCTGTCAAGCCCTGCCAGGTGGGGGGGTGCAGCCTCAGGTCCCCTGGGTGCCAGGGCAGGGGGGCACGGCCTGAGGTCCCCCATCAAGACCTGCTGGGTGGAGGGAGTGGCCTGTGATCCCCAGCCTGGCACCGGGGCAGGGGGCACAGCCTGAGGTCCCCTGGCCTGGTGCTGGGGTGGGAGGCATGGCCTGAAGTCCCCTGGTCCAACACTAGGGTGGAGGGCACACCTTGAGGGCCCCCATCAAGTTCCGCTGGGTGGGGGGGCACAGCCTCAGGTCCCTTGGCCTGGCACCAGGGAAGAGGGTGCAGCCTGAGTTCCTCTGGCCTGGTGTTAGGGCGGGGGGAGCAGCCTGAGGTCTCCTGTCAAGCCCTGCAGGTGGAAGGCACAACCTTTGGTCCCCTGTCAAGCCCCATGCAGGAGGTGGGTGGGCGCACAGCCTCAGGTCCCTGCTGATTGCTTCTTAAGGCTTGTTATGGGAACTTAACCTCAGCTGTGGGTGCAAATTGACCGGAGTGACGATCAGTTTGCATATTCCTTCTTTATTATATAGGATATGTAATGAATATTGATAAATGGCCCCTACATCTGTTAAACACCTGTATCTATTGAACTTAAGTCCTTAGTTATTGGGATTCTCTCAGTTTTCTACCCTCTTTATAAATTGTTTTGTTGTTGTTGTTTTATTTTTATTTTATTGTTTAAAGTATTACAAATAGAAGTACATACTAGTACATCAATAGATGGTGTTACACATGAGGTGATATATATGTGATTTGATATGTATGCTATTTTGTTGTATTGACAGCAAGCTTCAAAACTTCATATGTCAAATAATTTTCTGAAGGTGCTAACATCATAGATATTTTTATGCTTAAAAATGTCAAATTTCATGCCCCAAAAAAGAGCATTTTTTGGGAAGTTTTAATTCATTACTTTATTTTGAAGAAAAGTGCTGCTAAAAGTTATCATATACTTCAGGAAGCTTATGGTGAACACGTTCCATCTCAAAATACTTGTGAACTCTGGTTTTAACTCTAAAAGTGATGCTTTTGATGTCAAAGACAAAGAATATCCAGGTCAACCGAAAAAGCTTGAAGACCAACAATGACAAGCATTATTGGATGAAGATGCATGTCAAACTCAAGATTAAACGTTGCTCAGCAATTTCTGATCATTTACAAGCAATGGGAAAGATTTTAAAAGAGGAAAATGGGTGCCACATCAACTGAACTAAAGACAAGTGGAAAACTGGAAAGTCATCAGTAAAATGTTGCTTCAATGGCACAAAAGAAAGCCTTTTTTGCATCGAATTGTGACTGGCGATGAAAAGTGGTTTTATTCTGAGAATTCCAAATGCACAAAATCATGGGTTGATCCAGGTCAACCATCAACATTGACTGCAAAGCTAAATCATTTCAGAAAGAAGACAATGCTCTGCGTTTGGTGAAATCAGGAAGGTGTGGTGTATTATAAGCTTCTAAAACCAGGTGAAATAGTTAATACTGATCACCACCTACAACAAATAATCAATTTCAACTACTTTTTGATTGTAAAATGACCAGAATGGGCCAGAAGACACAGCAAAGTAATTTTGCTTCATGATGACGCACCATCACACACTTCAAAACCAGTTAAAGACATGTTAAAAGATCTTGCCTGGGAAGTATTAACCCACCTGCAGTCTTCACCAGACCTTGCTCCTTCAGATTACCACTTGTTCTGATCGATGGCACATGCAGTTTCTGAGCAGCACTTCAAAACATACAAAGAAGTGGAAAATTGGGTCTCTAAATGGTTTGCTTCAAAACAAGAAAAGTTCTATTGGGACGGTATCCACAAATTACCTGAAAGATCAGGGAAATGTGCAGCTAGTGATGGACATTACTTTGAAGAAAGCACTTTTGATGTTTCCCTTGAAATTATCGTGTTTTCCTTGATTACAAAATCCACCATTATTAACCGCTACACCTAGTATGTCTCTTTCCCGCCCCCCCCCATTGTTCTCCCCTGTTCCAGCCTCCCTTATGCCCCTGGCATATACCCTCACCCCACCTCCCCAGTGTCTTGTGCCCATTGGTTATGCTTATTTGCATGCATACAAGTCCTTTGGTTGGTATAAATTGGTTTTAACTAGAGAATGCTGCCTTACCCACCTTTCAGGGATAACCTACATCTGATCACTGTTCAGTGAGAGATTATAAAGCCTTAACTCTTTTGTTACGGTTTAGGACACTTCTGAAGTGCCAACTCAGTTTCATAGCTCTTTGCGGGATCTTCTGAGATCACTGTGAAACTAAATCACCACCCTACCTCCCCTCCACCTCCATGTCTCCCCCCTTACTCTCCCACAGATGTTTATCCCAACATAAATATCTGACTAATAAATCTCCTGCATAATAATACTCTCTGTTTCTAAGTTTGTGTTCCAGTGAACTGACCTACAAAAGATCAAGATGTTTTCATATTTGAGAAGATCTTATCATTTGACATGTACTTACAAATAGAAGTAGCTAATAAATAATTATATGAAACAGGATTATTACCTTATACAGAGAATTTGAAAATAAAATAATATGTTATAATGCTAAATAAGATCATGTAAACTAAAATTGCTATTTTCTCAGAGGAGAAGAACATTTTTGAAGGCTTTCAGATTCAGAGAGATTTTTATGGAAAAGAAATATTGAGCTCAGCCTTGATAAGTGAAAAAGACTTTGGTAGACGAAAGGAACAGAGAGCATTCCAAGTGAAGTGTGGATTGCTGCAATGAGCAGTGAGCTGGCGAACTTCTGCTCTTCATTATTCATCATTCTGAATGTGACTTGGTGGTATTTGGAAAGGTGGCAATCAAATACCTCTTACTCGGTTGTTTTAATGTATATTTTTATGATTTTTTCCCTGAAAAGCTCTTAAGTTGGTTATATCTCTTATCACAGTTTCCAAGCTTATTACTGGTTTAAGTTAGCTGCCACTGGAGAGCTGTCTACTTAAAATAATCTCACGTATTCTCCTTTGAAGAACTCTCCCAGGAAATGAATGATCAAGAAAATGAATACCCTTAAAATAAAAATGTTTAATAGAATTCTAAAGGGAGAGTATTCCATACTCCTTTATTAGTATCATTTTCTCAGACTAGATCAGGTCTTGAGCAATTTAACCATAGCTAAATATATTCAGATTGACATTATAACGTAGATAACATGCAGAACCAGTTTTGCCACACTCTTTATGCATCTAGCTTCAGTATCTTAGAGAGTTCACATTTCCAAATGAAAATTAGTGAAGTTATGTTCTATCTTCAAGTACAAAAAAAAAAATCTTACAGAACAATTCAATTTATTTGTGTTATTTATGCTTATTACAGCAACTATACAGTCATTTCAAGATTTATAAAACAATAGGCACTATCATTATTCTCATTTTATTTTAAGAGATATAAACATAGACAGACTTTCAAATGGCAGTGGTGGCTGACTCTGGTAGACATTCTTAAAAAGCACATAGGAAACAAGAAACTGCTGTGACGTAGATAAGGCTTATTTTATATAATGTAAGATCCAAACCATTTACTTAATTTCTCCCTTGAACAAATAGCTGAAGTAGGGCATCCAAAATACAATTAAGCCGTGGTCCAATATAAGTCATTACGACCTCAATTATTGCCAAGCAGGTATATTCAAATAATTAAGAGAATCTTTTCTGTAGGCTGCAAGGCAAAGAATGGCAGCCATTTCTACCACATTCCTCTTTGTCAGCTCCCTTGAAATAGGGTTCTGTCTTTCATGTCTGCTTTGTTGAGGCCATGTGGATGAGTTAGGTAAATATTAGATAATTTTATTTCATATTATGCAATTCAGCCAATGTAGAGACAATTTCAGGCTCCTTGTATACCTTTGTCAAAACACATAAATCTACACTTACCTACTTTATATAGAAATTTTTATTCAACTGAAATCAGTGCAATGCTATAAAAAAAAGGAAGTATTCACAGTGTGATTACTCTTTATACAGCATCCCTCAAATATTATGGAGGGTAAAAAGAACTTAAAAACAAATGGAGCTTACATTAAAAATTAGAGAGTCATGCCCTAGCTGGTTTGGCTCAGTGGATAGAGCATTGGCCTATGGACTGAAGGGTCCCCAGTTGGATTCTAATCAAGACCTCATGCCTGGGTTGTGGGCTCAGTCCCCAGTGTGGGGCACACAGGAGGCGGCCAATCAATGACTTTCTCACATCAGCGATGTTTCCATCTCTCCCTCTCCCTTCCTCTCTGAAATCAATAAAAATATCTTTTTAATAAATTAGAGAGTCATTCTAAAATTCAGCCACATAATTCCATACTCTAGGCTTTCTGAAATAAAAAAATAAATTAATATTGAAATTGCTTTCAAATGCATAATATTTAAGAAAAAGGAATCTCTTTATAGTAACCCTTAATAATGTGGAGAAAATGCATATAATAATCATGGGGAAAAAACACAGATTTTGATAGGCTCTATTATTTACTATTTAAATCAGCACTGTGAGATCAAAACTCTTTTTTTAAAATATATTTTATTGATTTTTTACAGAGAGGAAGGGAGAGGGATAGAGAGTCAGAAATATCGATGAGAGAGAAACATTGATCAGCTAACTCCTGCACACCTCCCACTGGGGATGTGCCCGCAACCAAGGTACATGTCCTTGACCAGAATCGAACCCGGAACCCTGCAGTCCACAGGCTGATGCTCTATTCACTGAGCCAAACTGGTCAGGGCGAGATCAAAACTCTTATTTTTCATTTTACAGGTGAGAAAACTCTAAGAATAGAGGTTGACTTACTTTTCAAGATGATAAAGCTAATAAGTGACAGACTTGGGAATCCCAAGTCCATGCTCATAACCTCTGCATTGTGTTGCCTTTTAATGCCTCTATCTCAGCACAACGTAAATAAAGCTGCAATATTAAGAAGGAGAGCCAGGACTGTATTGCTAAATATAATTCTTCTTTTAGTTCTGCCCAAAATGCATTTAACCATTCTATTCAACTGGGTGTAGGTAGTCCAAACTTAACTAATGTTTTTGTTTAACAATTATTTAGTAGTCCGTATATATTATAAATTATATGGTAAGAGAGTCAAGAGTCCATGAAATAATAAAGATTTTTTAAAAGTCAGCCAATCCACATACAGTCTGTCCAAAAGGATTAAGTGATTAATCAGAAACTATAATACTGGTTAGTGGGATCATAAATAGATTTTAAGTCTCATAACCTAAAACCCAATGATTTCTCTAGATTTCTATGTTGTTATTAAGTATATATCAAGCAATAGTAATTCAAAATCATATTCCCACATATGTAAATAGGCAATTAATAATGATTGTGATGATGAAAAATGGTGAACAATGTTTCATGATTTCTTTAATTTGTTTCTTGGGAGTCTGTTTCTCACTGCTGGAATTTTAAGAAAATTTTAAATACAAATTACTGTTGCTGATGGCTTATTTTCCACTTGATTGGGCTATATTGATATGCTCAATATATGAGGCATCACTATGGAAATATGAGAACACTTTTGATTATCTTGTCATAGTGGTCATTCATCATTCATATTAACATAAATCAGGTAACTGTGTAGTTGAATATTATGTAAGTTATCATTTCAGGAATATAATGATTTCCACACTATTGGAAAATTCCTAGATAACAATCTAAGGCTATTATCATTTATTATATATGTGTTCAGAATAAAAATTATTCTTCATTGTCTAAATATCAACTTCACTCAGGGAAGGTAATCATCTGTGAGTTTTTCAAAATGAATTTATATTCATTTCTCTCCTTTAAAATTAGCTCATATAAACTCTGTAAAATATTGTTATTTGACAAACCTAGAATTCTCTTACTGCTAATTAAAATTTCAAACATCAGATTTTTTTTAACTAAAATCTGTGTGTATTTTATGGTACCTCCTTTCTTTATCTACATCCAATCCAACAATTCTAACCTATTATGTAGTAAAGCATGCTACTTTTATTAGAATTAAACTTATTTTAATTTCAAAGGCAAAATTGTGGCACATCTTCAGTTCTTTTAAATATTGGATATAAAATAGTCTCATCTTTCCTGAACAGTCACATCCCAGAAAATATAATCTACATTCTCCATGTTGTCTGAAATAGCTAAGGGCTTCTGTATTTATTCTTATACTTTAACTGAGAAGGAAATATTTAATAATAAAAGTTCTTTCGTTAGCAGGTCAGGGAGTTTCATGTGCACATTTGAGTTGGGTGGATGAACATTATTTTTGAAATTGCAGATTATAAAATCACTTTGGATTAGTTTCATTTCTGACAATTGATAAAAAGAGATGGTAGAAAACAAGCACCATGGGATTTTTTAAAAGATGGTAACTGATTC
Organism: Murina feae; assembly: GCA_004026665.1. NCBI lineage: Eukaryota > Metazoa > Chordata > Mammalia > Chiroptera > Vespertilionidae > Murina > Murina feae. Next base: position 16,765 of record PVJC01007491.1, read on the forward strand.
TCAAATTAAACTTTATATCAAAATATCCTTCAAGAGGATGATAGATGACACATGATAGTCAAGTTACTGCTCAGCAATTTCTTTGTTTCACAGAAAAGTTCAGTTATCTTGGTGCCTATCTTAAAGTTAGTCTTGGATATAAGAAAAAAAACATTTACAATTATTGTATAAACTATATTGGATATCATTTCTTTCTCCTCCCTTAAATGTTGTATATTCTTACAAGATCTTTTCTGTTTCATAAAACAACATAGAATGATTGCACAAAGTATATTTTTGTGGGATGTGTAACACTTACACCACCTAAATTTTCTAATTTGATGGTGTACAGTTCATTAATGATTATTATAAAACAGCATAGAACAAAAGAGAAACTCGTCTGTTATTGGAGGTAAGTATACTTTTTTTCAGTGAATTATTATTTTTACTCTAAATCAAAATGGTATTCTAAAATGAGATTTAAAGTTTATTAAACATTTCAAAATACATTAACTTTACTAAAATATATTAACTTATCTAAAACAGTGAACCATCACATTCTCAAAATCACTGTTGAAAATTGCTTTCCAAATGATTTCTAAACAAAAATATATTTTTTAAATACAATACATGCATTTTTTTGGCCATAGTAGCTTTATCTCTTAAAGTCTTACTAAATTTTCTATTTTTATTTTCTATATGATTCTCTCAAGTTTCGGTTCAGCTTGCTGCTCTTTATTTCGTGTTCATTTGTAACTTCGTAGTTGTGAGTCTCTTCATGGGCTCTTTAGATTCCAGTGTTCTAGAGCAGGTTTTTGTGTTTGTTTGTTCTTTTTTTTTCTCCAAACCTGAGTTCATCTTTTTTATTTTGTAACCTTCTTGCATCTCAAATGTACCTTACAATCAATGTATTGAATAATAAATTTTCATTGCATCTTTAGATACAAATGTGTTTTTTTGTTTGTTTGTTTTTGTGGGTTTGCTTTGTTTCGTTGTTTTTGGTCATAAATGAACCACTGTGGCAAACAATTCCAGTTCTCACCAGTAATCAATGCTCATGTACATTTCCCAGACTCCTTGTTTTCAGGCTGCTCCCATAAGACAGGGGTTTGGCTCATTTTTATATGGATAGAAGCAATTAAAGCCATTCCCAGGCATGGCGCTTCAGATCATCCCATGCAATTGGTCACGTCCTCAATTCTCCTGCTGAACGTATCTTGGCAGCACCTTATTCTAGAAAGCATAGCTAGAAGAAAGAGGACAGGTAAAATTGCATTAAAGTTAAATGTAGTGAAAAATATTTTTGGAGAGGAATGAAAAATAGAATTAGTGTGTGTGCTTTTGAATTTGAGAATATTTACATTAAAACAGAAATTGGTATCAAAAGAGAGATGTGGTTATACAAAAACACTAAAAATACAGGGTATCCAAAATATTGTACACAAGCTCGTCCCAGCCAGTGTGGCTCTGTGGTTGAGCATTAACCTATGAACCAGGAGATCACAGTTCAGTTCCCTGGCAGGGCACATGCCTGGGTTTCAGGCTGGATCCCCATGCAGGAGGCAGCTGATCAACAATTCTCTTTCATCATTGACGTTTCTATCTCTTCCTTTCCCTTCCTCTCTGAAATCACTAAAAAATACATATTTTTTAAAAATGTATACAAACTTTAACAGCTGATAGCTCAAATTTGAAAATAAAATGAAAATAAAACTTTAACAGCTGATAGCTCAAATTTGAAAATAAAAATTTTAATAAACAGTGCCTTCCTTTATAATAACTCAAAGTTTGGTGTACATTTTTTTGGGACACCATATATTTGTTATTTAATTAGGAGAGAGGTAATAAGGAGTGAATTAACCAATATCAGGGATTGGAAAGACCATAATATGTATTGTGTACTGGCAAAAAAAAAAAAAAAAAAAATTGGTAATAAGGACAACTGCAATTGGTTTTGAGGCAGGCCACATGTTTACTTTAGAGAAAATGTTCCAAAAACATCTAGCATATTGTCTACTACTGGCTACATTAGGCAAAATTTTAAAGATAGAAATGAACCTGTTTGCAGGCAAAAAAAAAAGCAAAAATAACATTACATAAATTCAGAATCTTGCAGATTTGAAAAAACTGACAGCTTTTTGACAGAACTTTTAAAATATTTTCAATGATAAGGGCCCAATAATACCTTTCAGTTAGGAAAGGTGAAGAATGTCAAAGACAATATTAAGATAAACTTTCCATATAACACTCTGTCCTCAAGGTAACAACATCAAGATGAAAGAGAAGCAAGGGTATGAAGGAAAGAAATCGAATGGATTTGAGAACTATATCAAAAGTAAAAACTTTGAGAATGATTATTTATACAAGAAACTGACTGGGCATGAACAAATCAGAAGCCAACTAGAGAACAATGTTACCAATGAAATAAGTAGAGACATAAAAATACCTTTAATTCTTTGACCTGAAAACCATTTCTCAGGCCACTAAACTGTGAAAGAAATGGGTTTCTCAGGCAGATTACCCAAGAAGATCTTATTTTCCACCACCTTTTCAGAGGATCCCAATATAAATAATGATTTTAAAAAAATCTCTGAGAGAGCCCTGGCCGGTTTGGCTCAGTGGATAGAGCATCGGCCTGGGGACTGAAAGGTCCCAGGTTCGATTCTCGTCAAGGGCATGTACCTTGGTTGTGGGCACATCTCCAGTAGGGGGTGTGCAAGAGGCAGCTGATCGATGTTTCTCTCCCATCGATGTTTCTAGCTCTCTGTCCCTCTCCCTTCCTCTCTGTAAAAAATCAATAAAATACATATTAAAAAAAAAAAAAATCTCTGAGAGGATTGAGCCAGAGCAATAGGGTAACCCTTACAACAGAATTTTCACAAAGAGGGTCAATAAGACTCTGCAGAAGAATTTTTTTTTACTGTAAGTCTGTTTTGTTTTGTTTTTTGTTTTTTTTTTGGGGGGGAGGGGTAGGTTGTAAGGGGGTGGTAGGAATTACAATTACCAGTGGGGGGAAAAAAGATTTAAAGAAATCATTTTATTTTTAAAAATTTTTTTTTAAATATATTTTATTGATTTTTTACAGAAAGGAATGGAGAGGGATAGAGAGTTAGAAGTATCAATGAGAGAGAAACATCCATCAGCTGCCTCCTGCACACCTCCTCCTGGGGATGTGTCTGCAACCAACGTACATGCCTTTGACCAGAATCGAACCTGGGACCTTTCAGTCCTCAGGCTGATGCTCTAGCCACTGAGCCAAACCAGTTAGGGCAATAACCACCTTTTAAAAGGAATCTTTGAGGTGTTTTTCTCTTTTTTTAAACGAATCTTTATTGTTGAAAGTAGTCCCTATGTCCACTTTTTTCTCCCATTGATCCCTTCTATCCCATCCCTGTCCCCTGTCTTAGGTCTTTTGAGATGACATTCTATATTGGTGTAGTGAAATGAGGCTTTCACTTTGGGAAAGTACAAATAAAGATAGACACATAAAAGTATCCTCACTAATTATATTCTGCTTCCTTCTGAAATTAGGTTTACATATCAATTTTGATGGCATCCAAAGTAACAACATGACTCAGAGGACATCTCTTAAAAACCCAGGTTCATGTATAAATTGAAAACATTCCAGAGCTGTATGATAGACATGGTTTTTCTTATACATATACAAAGAATTTTGAATATTGCTGCATAGACATGTAGGCCTTATTGAAGGGACTTGAGAATGCAGATAATGGTGGGAAATTGGTAAAACTTATTCTTAAAGAAAGACCATCAAAAGTTGGAATCTAATCTAATAAAAGAGTAATATTGAAATTGACTGTTTCTATGGGATGCCTAAGCTACGTCCACCAGCCAATCAGAGCGGCTGTATGAAAATTAGCCCAGCCAAGATGGAGGCCGGCAGTCACGGAGCTGGAGTAAACAACAGGCTTCTGTTGCACCAGGAGTAAGGTATCTGCCAGCCGACTGGGCTTCTCCAGGCTCAGGCAAAATATTTGCAACATTCTTTCAATTATAGAAGCCACAGAGCTGAAGCCAACAGGAGGCTTCATTACCTGCCTAGGCCTCATCTTAAAGGAACAGTGTATCAATTATAGAAGATAAATAAACCCCAGAAACCTGCTTCCAGCCAGTTTTGCTGGGACATTGGGTCAATGGGAGCTGAAGCCTGAAAACAGCCCTCAGGCCCTCTTCCAGGCTGGCCACACCCCAATGGGGTGAGGGTCCACATTGGGGGGCTTGGCTAGCCTGCAAACAGCCATCAGCCTCTCACCCAGGCTGACCAGGCATGCCAACAGGTGGACATTCCCAGAGGGGTCCCAGACTGCAAGAGGGCACAGGCCAGGCTGAAGGACCTCCCGAGTGAGGCCCCTAATATATATATATATATATATACATACACACACAAATGTAAGCCTTCTGAGAGGACATATGGTCTCTAAATGTTATAAATAAAATGCGTCAGAATTTCATTTGTGGCCTTGGAGAAGGATGAATTCAGCACCTTAGAGCCACCTAGGGGTTAGTAGGAGAAGCAGAAGGGCCAGTGTCCTCTTTATTGGTTCTTTTTCTGAGATGGTGCAGGTTTTGAGTTAACCTTATAATTTACATGACTTTTCACATAAATGAATAGATATCCTTGAATGTTCTTTTGCACCCTAATCAGGATCCATTGATAATGCAGTGCTCAGAAACACATCTGTAGTACACTGCATACAGGCAGAGAAGAAGTGGTCATCTGCTGCCAAAACACCAGCTGATATCACATTATGTCAATTTATTGAATATTCTGGAGATGAAATTTATGTAGGGAATAATAATTTATAATAACTTATAGGTAGAGACTACTTGTTAAAAGTATATTCATTCACATAAATATATATTTGGGTTCCTCTTCAGATAATTGTGATATCCAGGGATTAAGTTGTTTTCCAAGCCAGTAGAAATGAAGGGGTTGTTGCCCTGACTCACCTACTGCTGCTTTAAAAGCAGTTAGTAAACCCAGCAGTTATGAAATTACATCATTATGCAAAGCTTCCAGTCATTCATTTAACAAATATTGCTTATTAATGATTTATAACTTATAATATGCCAGGCAGCATTCCAGTTGCTACAGAAACAGAAATGCATGATATGGACATAATTTTTGCCTTCCAACTAGTAATGAAGTCGGACAAAACTAATATATAAATCACACGAGTATTATGGAGGAAAATACAGTCATGAATGAGAAAAGATGAGCTCTGCTGTGGTTGAGGCAGGCTGTGTTTTATTAGGACAGTCAGGGAATGGCTTGTCTTTAAGGTTATATGTGAGTAGAGACATAAAGGAATTGAATAAGAGAGGCTGGTGGATCAGACACTGGGGAAGAGAGTTCCAAGTAGTAGGAAGAGCAAGTGTAAAGACTGATCAAGGAATAAGAGTCTTAGTGCAACCAGAGAAGAATTCATAAAGAAGGGGTAGGGAGGTTGGGTGTGATTGAGTAAGAAATAAAGTCAGATATATGGCAAGTGTCAAGCACAGAGAGCCCCTTGTAGGCCGTGCTGAAAGCTCTGTTCTTACTCTGATTGTAATGGGAACCTGCAGGAGTTACCTACACACGGAGACAGCACTGCTAGGTTTATATTTTAAAAGAATCTCTCTGGATTCTTTGTTTGAGAATATACTAGAGAGGGACAGGGAATAATAAATAGCTTGAAAAACAGTTATGAAACTATTGCAGTAATTAGCTAAAGATGTCAGTGGCTTGAACCAGGATTATGGCAGTGCAAGTGGTAAGACATGATCAGATTCTGGATATGTTTTGACGTAGAGTTATATGTTTCCTTGATAACATAAATATATACTATATGAAAATATTTCCAGAATTATATTATTTTCTCTGTAAGTGGAAATGAATCTCTCCATATGCTGTCTAAAATTATAGTTCAGAAAAATGGGGAAATAGGGAGGATACATCATCTATGGTAGAACATGTAACATGAGAATACCAACTTCTCCAGGGCAAGCGGTGTGTGCACAAAAGAAGACAGAAGTAGATGGAGGTGATATGATGTGTGACCAGAAGTTTCCACTTTAAAAGGTTGATGGATAAATTTGTATTTCTCTATCTTAGAATATAAAAAGTGATGTTATTCAAAATATTCCAGCCCTGACCAGTTTGGCTCAGTGGATAGAGCATTGGCCTGTGGACTGAAAGGTCCCAGGTTCGATTCTGGTCAAGGGCATGTACCTTGATTGCAGGCACATCCCCAGTGGGGTCTGTGCAGGAGGCAGCTGATCAATGTTTCTAACTCTCTATCCCTCTTCCTTCCTCTCTGTAAAAAGTCAATAAAATATATTTTAAAAAATATTCCACAGTAGCTTGCATTTGTTGGCCACTGATTTGTGGGTCATGTGGATATTACAACTTCTAAATAGTATAATCCTTTGATTTCAATAGTTCTTCAAAATTACTTTCTTGAAATCTGGTTTAACATGAACTCTATCTTGGAGATTCTTTAATGCATCACACTTCTAAGACCTCCCAAGGCCGCCACACCATAAACTGCATAATCCAGGCTCCCTCATATCTGTGTGTTCAGAATGCCACAGGCCAGCAGTTGTTGGGGCACTCAGACTCAGACCATACTGACTCATTAAAAATCACAAGATTCCTAGATGTTTTGCTTCTGCTACAGTCAGAACTAGTCAGTGGGGAGGGCGGGGGGGAGTATATAAAGGGGAGTTTATGATTCTTAAAGAAAAACTCCTAGAGAAATCTCAAGACTAAGGATATTGTAGTAGGCAGAATAAGCTGGGATGTATGCATTTATTCAAAAAGGACCTACATCTTTGGCTGGTGTATTAATTCTGTGTTGCAGAGAAACAAAAGTTTGAATAATACCTAAGTAAAGTGTAGCCTGACTGGAGTAAAAATAAAATTTGGTCTTTGCATTTATATTGGAGCTAGGTTTCTCTCATGATGATCCAGTATGTACAGCTGTGTTTATGCAATCTCTGAAATTAGTCTCATTGGGCAATATTCCTGCACCAGGACAGAGTCTCCAACTTATATCCAAGATATTAGCAGCACCTCCACCAGGGTGTGTGAATCATGAGGTTGGGGAGGTTACATATGCATATAAAGAGCATATAAGTTCAAAGGAATTATCAGTAACTTTCTTCACTAAGAGTATTTGGTAGCTGTTGATTTCTAGCATTAATATTCTGGGGGTCAGGGGTTGGGAGGAGGTGCTGCCTCTTACTAGATTGAATTCTGGCCCCATGACATAACTGTGGTACTCTCAATTATACATCTTGCGTAATGTAGGAGTTTGTAAAACCTTGCTATATTTCAACTATAACTGTTTCATTCTGATCTAAGGGAACTTTAGTTTTATGGCCTAACTCACATCTCTGCCTACCTTGACAGCTGACTTACTAAAAATGTAATCAGTCATTCCCAGGGAAGTATATGAAGTGTTGCCTTATCTCCTAATAATTTTTACCACATTTTGTAGAATAAGAATTCCAAGACTCTTTTCAGACCTTTAGAGTATTTTAACCTTGACTTCATAAAAGTTAGAAGATAGTAAAGAGCAGCCAGCTAATAGTGATGTGATTGCAATGTCTAGGACAGTTACCAGAGGAAACACCACCAACTTTAACACACATGCCTATTTCACTTAGCATAATATTCTCCAGGTCAGTCAGATAAAGCTAAGATATATGATTTCACTCATATGTGGTGTATAAAACTGAAACTTGTGAACACAAACAGCAGTGTGGTGGTTGCCAGAAGGAAAAGGATGGGGGGTAAGGGATCCTAATATATGGTGTCTGGAGAAGATTTAACTTTGGGTGGTGGGCACACAGTGCAATGTACAGATCTTTTAGAAACCCACACATGAAACCTATATGATCATATTAATCAATGTCACTTCAATAAATATAATTAAAAAAACCACACATGCCATGAATGGGGATTTACTCCTTATGGTAAAGTTGAGTAACACTGGAGATTTCCCAAGCTTAGATCCAACACAGAAGAGTATAGGGGATAGAAATACAGCTGAAATTGTTCAGACATCAATTAATGTCACTGGAGGAAAATGAACTTTAAAAATAAAATAAAAGTGATTCAAATTAGGAATGACCAAAGGTGAATAGTTAATCTCACAGAAGGAATTAAACAAATAAAATTCAACTTGAGTCCTAGTGGGTTGGGCTCAGTGGATGGAGTGTCAGCCTGCAAAGTGAAGGGTCTCAGGTTTCATTCTCGTCAAGGGTACACACCTTGGTTGTAGATGCAATCCCAGACCCTGGTTAGGGTGCATGTGGGAGGCAACCAATGGATGTATTTCTCTGACATGGATGCTTCTCTCTGTGTGTCTCTCTTCTTCACTTCCATTCTCTCTAAACATCAATGGAAAGATATCCTTGGTTGAGGATTAACAACAACATATTCAACTTGAGGAGCTTTAGATACTGCAACAGGTACAAATAAGCAGGGGCAAAATGGTATTCACTCAAAGCCACAGTGGTGTTTCAGATGCTTTAGCCATGCAATGTGCAGGTATTTCTTTTTCTGGACCATTTCAAATATAGTCAGACAAACTTCTGATGAAAGATAGTAGAGAGACATTGCATTATAATGTGTACATGAGAAGACTTGATTTATTGAATTATATCCCACCACGCTTCAAAATATAAAGGTCCTCTGTATGATCCTTAACACTAATGAGATAGACTATTTTGTGTACTAACTTGTTCGTTTTGTTTTGTTCAGTGAAAACTCTGAAGGTCTGTGGCAGCACAAACTGAACATGCGTTCCCACCTAGTCCCCATAAAAGGTCATAGCTGTTCTCATTTCCTAGGCATTAACATAGCACCCCCTCAAAATCCTCCTCAATTCCACACTTGAATCTTAGTTATTTTATAAGATTTTTTGAGAGTTTTTCTTAACCATTTCCACTCCTAGTTTTTTTCCAATCATGTTTGTTTTCTGCCAAGCTCTTTCCAGAGCATCCAAAATTAGCATTTATAAAAATCTGTGTTTGTATTCACCATGTAACGGCAATAGTGGTCTTTGGCAAGAATCTCTGTATTTAGGGAGTAACAATTGCTCTTTCTACTGTCACTGATTTTTATGACCCAGAACTACTAGCTATTATTATCTACTAGAGGCCCAGTGCACAAAAATTTGTTCACTTGGGTGGGGAGGGTTCCCTTAGTCCGGCCTTTGCCTTCTCACGGTATAGGACCCCTCAGGGGATGTCCACCTGCTGGGAGATCAGACCTAAGTTGTCAGTCAGACATCACTCTGGCAGACCAGGAGCCCTTGGGGGATGTCCACTTGCCAGTGGGGAGCAGGCCTACGCTGCAGTCAGACATCTTTAAAGATGCTGAGGAGGCTGGAGAGGCTCCCGCCAGCACCTCTGTGCTGGCAGGCATCAGCCTGGCTTGTGGCTGAGCAGAGCTCTCCCTTTAGGAGGGCACTGACCACCAGGGAGCAGCTCCTGCATTGAGTATCTGCCCCCTGGTGGTCAGTGTGTGTCATAGTGACCAGTCATTCCCAGTTGTTCTGCTGTTAGGGTCAATTTGCATATTACCCTTATATAGGACAGAGCCCTGGTGCACAGGTGGAGGTTGGCTGGTTTGCCCTGAAGAGTGTCCTGCTGGGGTCCCTGGCCAGCCTGGGTGAGGGGCTGATGGCTGTTTGCAAGATGGTCACAGTCCCTTCAGTGTGAGGGTCTGCACTGGGTTGCCTGGCCAGCCTGGATGAGGGTCTGAGGGCCGTTATCAGGCTGGCCATGGCCGCAGGCTGGAAGCAGGTATCTAGGATTTATTTAACTTCTATAATTAAAACTTTGTTGCCTTGGTCCCATTCAAAGCCTAGGTTGTCCCTGGCAACCCAGGTTCCCAACCCCTCCTTGAGCGGAGGTCATGGCCACCTCCAGCTGGAAGCAGGTATCTTGGGTTTATTTACCTTCTGTAATTGAAACTTTGTTGCCTTGAGTGGAGCTCAGGGCCCACAGGGCAGGTGGGAATCTTGGCTTCCTCCATTGCTGGGTCAATGCAAGACTCCTACCTAACTTGGCTCCCTGGCTGCCACCATCTCTGTGATAGAGTGAGGGTTAATTTGCATATTACTCTTTTATTAGATAGGATGATGTGATATATTCACAGAATAGTAAAATATAATCAGTTTTGTTTTTCAATCTTATGTAAACTGATCACTTATATGCTTTTAAAGCTTTATTACCCCATGATCATATATATATATGTTTCAGAGAGGAATGGTGAGGGAGAGAGATAGAAACATCAATGATGAGAGAGAGAGAATCATTGATTAGCTGCCTCCTGCATGCCCCCTACTTGGGATTAAGCCCACAAACCAGGCATGTGACCTTGACTGGAATCAAACCTGAGACCCTTCACTCAGCAGGCCAATGCTCTATCCACTGAGCTAAACCAGCTAGGCCACCCTATGATCTTAATTACTCTAATAACTTCATATGATTAATCTTATTTATAAGAAATATATATTGTGTTTTAGAGACTAAAGTCATGGTTTATAGTTATTTTTCTGTAAAGATTGTCTATGAGTTATTTTAAAAGCCATTACCAGAACTCTGTCCTCAGAGTCTGGGCTTTACTTCCTGGAGAACAAATAAACATGCCAATTTATACTTACTGACCTTTCTCAGTAAATCATTTCTTGGTAGAACTAAAAATTGTGGTGAGAGGCAAACAAAATGAATCATAGGCTAATCATTATACTTCAACTCTTCCTAAAAGTAAAAAAAAAAAAAAAATCAGATCTTGCTAAAAGCTTTTGTGATATGGATCAAAACATTCACAGACAAGTAGTTGTGTGTTTTTTGCCTACATACACAAATTTTTCTCAATTCTAATTCCAAATAATTGAAACTACATGATTACCTTTTTTTTTTTTTTTTAGCTGCTCACTCTAGCTGTATGCATTTTGACTCTTCATTTCCAGCCTCAAATTATTCATGGAGTTTTTACAATGATATCAAACAGACATAGGCTATCATGTCCAGTCATTCCACAGGTACAGTTACAACAGAAATTCTTGTCATAGTTTCTCTTTGACATTTTCTCTTTTTCTATCTTAGTGCAAAATGCTAAGGTAGTGAATAATACTACCACCCACAAATCATCTGGCTCAGAAATCCAGGTGTGACTATTAATTCTTCTCCCTCATCACAATAGTTAACAAGGTCTTACAATCAATGATCCAAAGAGATTCTAATACAGTCATTTCTCTTCAGTCAAGTCGGCCACCACATTTATTCAATTCCTTCTCATCTTGGGCCTTGAATTTTTCAATATTTTCTTAACTTGTCTTGCTCTCTTCATTCTCACTACCAGTCTAGTCTTCCTTGCCACTAAACTGATTTTCTAAATATTACACTAGCCCTTATTTTTTAAAATATATTTTATTGATTTCAGAGAAGGAGAGGGACAGGGAGAGAGAAATACCAACGATGTGAGAGAATCATTGATCAGCTGCCTGCCCCACAGCCACAACCTGAGGATGTGCCCTGACCAGGAATTGAACCATGACCTCCTGGTTCATAGGTTGACACTCAACCACCGCATCACACCAGCCAGGCTACACTAGCCCTTTTATACAATACCATAGAGACTTTCAGGATTCTCCATGTCACAGCTGGAGACTGCAGCTTTTATGGCTGTACAAAGAGTGCTTTCCAATCTGGTCACCATTCTATCCCTCCAGGCTCGGCCCCTGCCACTTTATCCCTCACAGTTTACTTTAGTCATGACCAGTTATGCCATTCCCAGAATGGGCCAGGAATTTTTATGCTTCCATGTCTATACATATTGTGTGTGTTTTTTATTGATTAGGTGTTCTTTCTTAATCCCTCACCACTCCCATTAAGAGAAGCCCTGAAAATCGTAAAAATGCATCGCTGAAGCTCTTTGTCTCTTGTTAAACAAATCAAACATTCTTGCCTTCCATCATCTCTCATAACTTGGAAAGATAATTATAACACACATCACACTCCACTAAATTTTGTCTGCCTCTAAATATTATTCTTTGCCTGTATCCAAATATTGTTTTTTGAGAGAAGCATGTCTTATCTATCTTTGTTTACTTGGTACCTAAAATTATTACTGTCAATTTCTTAATTAACATTTCAAATAGAATGAATGAATGAGTTAATGAAAGGGTGAGAAAGTTTTTTTTTTTATAGTTGAGTCATTGCCTTATAATCTAGTTCTAATAATTGAGGCACTACCTTTTTTTTTTAATCTCATTTAAGTTTCTTTTTTGAAACATTTTCAAATTTTTCTTCTCCAACTCGGGCTCTATCTTACAATCTGATGTTCCTTGTGAATAAAGTTATATTTTGTCTTTTGTATTCACAGTAGCTGTGAGCAGAATCGTGTTTGCTTATATTTAATTCCCTGGAACTACCACTACTAGCATTTTGTTTTTCTATTGGATGTCACTCTTACCCATCTATATACCTGTTTAAATCTGCCCATTGAGTCTTCAACAGAAGTCATATTTACCTCTAAAAATGTATTCAGCTCCTCAATCCTGGATTGTATAGCATCTGATTTTTTATCATTTATGACTTTCATCTGTCCATAAATTCAAAAGATATCTATTACCAATTGGACTGTGCAAATGATATGTGAGTAAATAATTTGGAGTGTATCTACACATCTACTCTAATAAAAGAGTAATATGGAAATTAACCATCTCTTTGAGATACCTAAGCCATGCCCATCAGCCAAGCCACACCCGTGAGCCAATCACAGTGTCTGTATGCAAATTAACCCAGCCAAGATGGAGGCCAGCAGCCACGGAGCAAGCAGCGGTGGGTGTGGCCTGGCGGTGGCGGGGGCAGGTTGGGTGGTGGGGGCGGGTTTGGTTAGCCTGCAAACTGCCATCAGCCCCTCACCCAGGCTGGCCAGGCACGCCAGCAGGTGGACATCCCCCGAGGGGTCCCAGACTGTGACAGGGCACAGGTCGGGCTGAGGGACCCCACCCCCGCCGAGTGCACAAATTTTTGTTCACCGGGCTCCTAGTGTTTACATAAATAAAAGTCCAAATACTACAACCAGGTGGTTAATAATTTACTTACAAAAATAAGTTATTGAGTTTTTTTGAAAGAATCTTATCTTCAGTGGCAAGATGATAGCTCTTAAATAGCAGATATTTTAACCCTGGCCAGTTTTTCTCAGAGGTTAGAGCATCGTCCTGTGGAGAGACAGATCTCCACTAAACAACCAATATCTCTCTCTCTCTCACTCTCTCCCACCCCCTCCTGCCTCCCTTCCACTGTCTCTAAAAATCAATGTAAAAAATATCCTTAGGTGAGAATTAACAACTACAACAAAATAGCAGATAATTTATTTTAAATCATTTCCTGATTAATATTATTTAAAAGTACTAGTATCATATATTTGTTTGGTATTAGTTCACACACATACATTTCAACAAATAATGTTATCAGTCTATCAAATATCACATTTTATTTCTCAAATTATGGAACATATAGAATTAAACTACTAGTTCAAAACAGTGTGCTAGAAAAAATTGTGTATCTACAGATTGTATTTTTATTCATGATATAGTTAATATGATTACTAGCTTTTATAATTAGTCAGTATTGATTGAAGTGGGGAAAAAAGGGGAAGTAAAGGGAACAAAGAGTTTACACTCTTTGGGAATGATCAGGAGTTCAATTCCCACTAGCATCCTCAGAATGTGGAAGAAGTTACACAGAAAAACCTCTGAAGGACAAGTGTCTGGCTCAGTTTTACAAACGTGGAGGTAGCACAGCTTTTTTTCTCCAAGTTACTTATTTTTCTCTGTCAGAGGCATGTAGGGAAGTGTACCTCATAGAATTCTGAAAATCAGCATAAAAACATGAGGTTTTCTTTCTCAACTAAAACAATTAGATTAAATGTAAGTTATATATTACAAGATCAAATCAATATAAGCTTGTGATGATGTTTAAGGATATTCCTCTAGTTTAAGTATCTTCTTATAAGAATTACTGTAGCAACTCTTTTTTTCAAAATGTTTTCCAGATCGTAACAAGTCTCCAATTAGCTAAATAACCTTAATTCATGTTGTTCAGATTTTGGTTCATTAGAAAGTCATGACCCTGCAGTTCACATTTTGTTACTTTCAAATCAACTTGACAAAACAAAACAAAAAACAAACAAACAAACAAACAAACAAAAAAATCTCACTATCCCTGTTACAGAACCCTTCCTTGCTTGATTGTGAGTTGGGAAATTTGCCACTGGTGGACACCAGAGATGGTGTCCATTACAAAGATGTCCCTGCCATGGTTGTTTGAGACCATGGAGTGTTCAAACATAGAAGCGGTAACACTAAAAGCGGAGACTGGGATTGAGGAAAGCTCTGTGATCGCTTCAGTTTGTCACAAACACCAGAAAATTTTAGAAATTAAAGCACAGGAGGTGAGTGTCAAGCTTGCCCAGGGGAGCGCCTCACCCATCCCGAGATAACAGATGTCATAGCCAGGAAAGCACACGGCCTCTCCAAATAAGATTAGCACTGTCAGGATTAGCCGTTCTGAGAAGGAAAATGCCTTTCTCTACGCACTGTAGTAATATTCAGAAAAAAAGTAGTAATATTCAGAAAAGTAGCCAGATGGGAGACAGATGATGACAGGAATAAGCAGCTATCCTTGGAGGCTTTTATCTCTTTCACTAACATGAAATAACACATATGTAGATTTTAGTTAAACAATACCACCCACATCGCAATGGCTATAAGGAAAATATTTGTGGATGTGTAGGAGCAGCAGAAGATAAAGTTGCCTAAGGTAGAACGTCTCATAGAGTTTACACTTGATTCTAAAGAATGCAATAAAAAAAAAGCAGGCAGAGATATCTGAGTACTGTTTCAGGAAGTGGAAATAATGTGTTCGGGTATTGTGTGGAAAAACATTGTATGAACAGGGAATGGTGTTTAGTGTTCAGAGCATTTATTAGGCATAACTCTTGTGGAAGGGGTATATAGGATGGAATGGTTTGAGCTCAGATTTGAAGGAGTGGTGGTTCCAGTTTATGCAATAACTGATCAGCTGTGCTGTGGAGTTTAACATACATCTTGCTGACAATAGGAGCCAATGAAGGCAATTTAGTAGAGATGGTAGTGTAAAGGCTACTGATTAGGGATGAAGAAGATAAGCAATAAACAATGTAGGAAGCTATTACAATCGTCTCAAATAAGAATGATGAAAACATTGTGTCAAAAGTTTAAAAATGGTGCATAAAATGTAATAAAGAATTACTTCAAAGTATAAACTTTGTGTTGGTAAAGGACAGACTGCCGATATCTATCTATACCACTGTAACCTGTCTTCTTTCATTACGTCATTGCATCCATGTCTGGCAACATATTTATACTGAGTTTCAGTTTTCATATAAGCACAATATGTGTTTTGAATTCTGTTATTTTGATTTTTTTATTAAATCAAATCTGTTTTCTCCAAATCTATTGAACAGATAAAACATTTATATATTTTGGCTGAATTGATAGAGTAAAATTCCCAAATTAGCTCACTTTTCCCAAAGGGGTCCTTGTAACATTTCTGATAAAAACTAATTCTCACAGATCCAGTTAGAAAGCGGCTGGATTGGATAATTGCTAAGATCCTTCCAGCTCTAGTGTGCTACTATTCTCTGAGGACATGATTATTCCAGTGATTGATTTCTATTTTTACACAAGGTGACTATTCCCAGAAATAATGTCACTCACTATGAAGTATGATAACTTACGTAAGTAGATGAAAATAGCAATGTGCAGTAATTTTCTTTCTAAGTTTCTGATTACTCTCTATTGTAATTTGTCAGTGAAAACACTCAAAGTTAAAACTACAATCACTTTATTTTACTGATTATAGAGTGAGCCAGTTCAGTCAAGATTGGTGAACACTATGTGTTCCAATAAGCAAATTTCTGAGGAAAGAAATCTATAGTTATAGGGTCATTCTTGCAGGCAACTATTATGAATCAAGACCTATTATTATTAAAGTCTTTCCTAATTTAGTTTAAACAAAGCTGTGTTATTATCAGCCACTTCCCTTTCCATAGCCAGTTCATTAGCATTGGTATTCTTTAGATGTATTAATTCAAAGGAAGACCATATCTCCAATAATATGGGAGAAAAAATGTGCCTCATCTTTCCCCATTGCTAGTGGGAGTAGGGTTCTTGGAGTGTCACTGGAATAAGCATTTCCAGAGTCACCCATGGGAGGATAAAGTATGGTATAAAGTTTTATTTTTGTGGAATTATAACCTAGGGTTTTCAAAGTCCCGTTTCCATTAGTCTAGGCGTAAAAGTGTGGCTGGGGTTTTAGTAGGGCTAACATCAGTGTGAGTTCCCAAAGTTTCCTTTCTATGTTGGAGCAGGGTCCAGTCCAGCATCAGGTTAGTTGCAGTTCATTAGTCCATTGTGTGTAGGGTGCCACATGAGAGAGAATGCAAAGAAGTTAAGTGCTGGAAACTGATTATTTTGATGCTGGAAACAGATTGTTTTCAACCAATGGTTTCTCTGAAAGGTCAGAGCTATGCACCCATTGTTTAAGTTGAAACATTGTTATTCACAGCAAACCACCACCTGTTAATTACATGTACATTCTCGCTTAGAATTTCCTGCCTAAGGATATGGTTGTTTTCTCAGAGACTCAATAAAAGGCTGGTGAGACCCAGGCACCAATGGGCCCTCTAATCCACTAGAGGTAGGCTCCACACCTGGTCCCCCAGTTTCCAAATTTATTCTCTTCTAGTCTCTCTTCAATTTGTGTGCAGCCTCCTTCAGAACTCGAACCCTGAACAGGAACCCTGAACCATGCTGGACATGTAAAGGGCTCCCATAGTAAAGCATGAACCATGAGCCAAACGTGTCAAGAGAAACAAAGAGCATAAGAGCTCCAGCTTCTTTGTTTAAGGGATTATACATCCCCCATTTCTGTTCACTTGCAAACAGCCATGCCCATTCTGGTCAACCATCTCTGTCCCCAGGTGTGATTAATAGGCAAGTATCCTCCCTATGTCATCCCAACTTTTCTGGACATGCATCTATCTTCCCTTTGTAGGATCCCCTACCCCAGTGTTTGGCAGAGAGCATGTCTATAATGTCTGGCCTTCCCTTTGCTCCTTTCCTATCCTATATAATAAAAGCCCAGCGACCATTGTGACATAACGACTAGAATGAGCAATGACCAGATGAACGGCTGATAGCTATGATGAGCACTGACCCAAACCATGCTGTCAGTGCCCTGACAGCCCCAAATCCCATTCACCCACACCCCAGACCCCGACAGGAGGGAGGTGGGAGCCAGATACCTGGATACTCAGATACCTGAATTCCCTTTCAATGTGCATGAATTTGTGCACCTGACCATTAGTTATTAATAACTAGCTAATTACAATGATATCACAAGTTCCAATGGACATGAAGATGTGATTCCAGACCCCTGTTAAAAGAGATACTTATTGTCCCAGTTGCCAATAGACAGTTTCCAGCTGTTATATATTTCAAAGTTTGCCTCAGCTTCATAGAATCACTTTTTACTGAGCGTGTGCCCCTCCTTGAAGGGCCTGCATCACCCAACGTTATAAAAACGCAGACATCTTGAACCACTGCAGGACAACTCTGACAGGCAATACTGTTAGAGTTCCTGATGAGATTGACTGAGGTTTGGTAAGACCTGCACAGCAGGATGGCTTCTACCCAATCCTGCTTCACTCCCTTTTCTCTTCCACAAGAGCTATGCCTAATAAATGTTCTGAACACTCAACTCCATCAGAGCATATATGTTTCAGAGAAACATAGCAGAGAATGTTTCAGAGGAAAAAAAAACTGAAAGATTCTGTATGATAGATTTACATTCATTTTGGACTTCAGCATCTGTCATCTTCAGGATATAGCTAAAACTGATACAAAATGGTTTTTATTACCAGTGTGTGCATGTGTGTATATGCATATGTACACATACATACACGTGCGTGTGCACATGCACACACAACATCTGAGTGCTATATATACAAACGTAGCACTCAGATGTTCAAAAAGTCTGTGCACTCATTTTTAGAACATAGTTAAATTTATCCCTCCAAGTCCCAAAATTATGTGACGACTGAGCAAAGCAGCCACCCACCAGCAGTGCACTAGGGTTCCCTTTTCTCTACAGCCTCACTAGCACTTGCCATTTGTTGATGGGGACCATTCTGACAGGTGTGAGGTGATAACTCATTATCATTTTAATTTGCATATCTCTAATGATTAGTGACTTTGACCATTTTTTCATATGTCTCTTGACCATCTGTATGTCCTCTTTGGAGAAGTCTCTATTTAGGTCCTTAACCCATTTTTTAATGGGATTGTTTGTTTTCCTTTTGTTGTTGTATGAGCTCCTTATATATTTTGGTTATTAACCCTTTATCAGATGTATCGTTCCCAAATATGTTCTTCCATACAGCGCACTTCTTTTTCGCATTGTTGATGGTTTCTTTTGCTGTGCAGAAGCTTTTTATTTTGATGTAGTCTCATTTGTTTATTTTCTCCTTTGTTTCCCTCACCCTAGCAGCCATTATGGGAAACAGTATGGAGTTTCCTTAAAATGTTAAACATGGAACTGTCATTTGACCCAGTGATCCTACTTCCAGGAATATATCCTAAGATTTCAGAATCACCAATCAGAAAGAATACATGCACCATTACAGTGCAATTTACAATAGCTAAGATCTGCAAACAACCCATGCCCATTAGTAGCTGAGTGGCCAAAAAAAGCAGTGATACATTTATACCATGGGATACTCTGCAACAGTAAAAAAAGGAGAATATCCTACCCTTTGAGAAGTATGGAAAGACTTGGAGAATATTATGCTAAGAGAAATAAGCCAGTCAGAGAAAGAGAAGTGTGACATGATCTCACTTATATGTGGAATCTAATAAACAAAATAGATCCAGAGACATAGAAGCATGGAACAGACTGTTAAATCTCAGAGGGAAGGAGAGGTGGGTGGGAAGAGATTAGCCAAAGAACTTGTATGCATATATGCATAAGCCATGGACACAGACAATAGTGTGGAGAAGGTCTGCAGTGGAGGGGTAGGATAGGGGCTAAAAGGGGTCAATTGGGGAAAAAGTGGAAGAGCTGTAATACTTTCAACAATAAATATTTTTTGAAAACTGAAATAAAAAGACTCCAATCATACATGCCTGGATCTGACTTCCACAACCATGTGCTAGTAAGTGAATTTGTTAAGTTTGCTGGGTTGGTGGTTATTGCTACTGAGTAGTAGAAAAACAATACAGGGGTAGTGGGCTTTTGGCTGAAGTGTTTAGGCTATGATCTTCCCCTCCTGAAAACTTCTTTCATGTTACCCAGTTCAAAAAAAATAGCTTTGTTTACTCAGAAGTGCATTGCATTTCCATAGTCTTCATACCCCAACACTCCCCTTTATTACTACCTCCACAACTTTCACTGATGGTCAACATTTTCACCCATGTTCTTTAAATGCCTTCTTAACATCTGATTTGAATCTATTTTTAGCAAGGCTGACAAAATGATGTATCTAAATATCAACTGTAATCATCTCATTTTCCATATAAATACTCTTTACTAACTCCCTATAGAACTTGGGGGGGGGGGGAATCTCAGCTTTTCACCATGAATATGTACAATTTGCATATATTTTAAAAATGAAATGGGGCAATTTTGTTCCCAGTTACAAAACACTTTGAATTGAGCCTAGGAGCCATTATCCTCTGTGTTAAAGGTACATTCATGGAAAAAGGGGAGAGACCAGTGCAAGCATGACTATGAGGTACTCCACGCAGTTACCACACTTTCTTCTACCTCTCCATGGACTCACCGGGCTAACTGTCAGGACTTCCCTGCTAAAGTCACAGACAACCTTCCCTAGAACCTTTCTGTGCTGCCTCTGGGCTGAAACAGTCGCCTTTCCCTTGTCATTATAGTTTCTCTACCGCCCTCACTAAATATTTACTTACCTAAGGGGTGTGTAATGGTTTCATTCTATCTGTGCTCTGGCTAACAAAGTGCTTGGCATATAATTCCTCAATATATATTACTAAGTGAAGTGAATGAAATAAATGGAATATATATATATATATATAAAATGTTTGCCCTTTTGTAGTTAGTTAAAAAATGTTTAATTTATGAGCTATCAATCCTTTTGCTCTCATCTGCTTCTGTGTTGGACTAATCACAGTGTATTGTGATGGTGTTATTGGTCAGACTCCTATAACTGTGACATTTAAGCAGTATGGTATTTCATTTGGTGACATGGCCCCAGCACCTAGAAGAATGTCCTATGCATATTAAGTATTTAATATAAATTTTTACTTTTGAAATACATAATGAAAGGGAGGAATTTAGAAAGAATCCAAGGAAGTAATACAGTAATAATAGAATGCTAATAAGTGGTTTGGGGGAAATTTGAGCTTAAAGGAAAATAGCATGTAGAATAGTTGGAAGTTGGAAAAATTAGCACTTTTTTGTTGTTTGTTTTGCTTGCTTATATTCAGTTACTTCTAAAATACATGTTTATGGGAGGAAAAAGGACCCATGGGAGGGTGAGGCATTGAAAATAATATAAAGAAACATAACTGAGCGATCAACTTTGCCAAATAGATGCAAGCAGGCATCACCAACTGCGCAGACAAGGATACTCTTTCCTCCAGACAAGCTAAAAGTGAAAAAAAAAATTAAAAAGGGGGAGGTTTCAATGGAAGGCCTTTATTTTTTCTGAAACAAAAAGCAAGATTGTCTGCTGAGAAGAGAAAATGCTGGTGTGATTTCGTGCTTAAGGAAGTGTTTTGGTAAAGATATAAAATAGTGACTTTGGACTAAAAGTAGAATCTGGTGATTAAGGAAAAAGTAATGGAGCCTGAGTTTAACACTGTCTCCAAAATTATAAAGAACAAGTTTCTATTTTCTTCCTAAATCTCAGCATTTAGTCTCTGACAAATTCTTTCTGGTTATGTTCCCCAGATGAAGCATCATAATATATAGTTTTCCTTATACTATTTCTTGAAATACTTTGCAGTTCTGATATTTCTATCAAAATTTATAAAACAGTTACTTAATAAATATTCTAAAATAAATAAAAATAAAATTTATTTACATTATCTCACTGGTCTGGTTTATGTATAATCAAAAGACTATTGTGCTACACATACACCCCCACACTAACATACATTTTCATTACCATATGTCACAGAATATCAATAAACTGTGCAAATTAAGATATATTAATTATAAAGATAAAGGGAATAGAACATATTAGGAAAGTAAATCTGGGAATTACACTTATCAGTTAAGAACTGTGCACTTTTTCATAGCTGTTGCCCAAATGTATCATTATATAAGCTTCACTGCATTCTCCCCAAAGCCAACTCTGTAAAAAGGGTTTTTGAAAAGAATAGGATGTCGTTTAATCCAGGAACTGAAGGGAGACAGCAAAGTGTTAGAGGGTGAGACTTGACAATCTCCAAGACGGATATTTCAATCCATGGACTACGGTACTAATGGATGTCACTGCTGTCTCACTGCACTAACTCAGAATATAAAAAGAACTTGAGACCTATATGTTGATTAAATTATAATTATATTAGAAGATGAGCATTATTGGGACTAGATTAAGTCATTTTATGTATATTTAATCATGTTCCCACAAATTTTTCTAATTTGCATTTTTTTCTATGTGTTTGACTATCATGGGTGTTTTTTTATGCCTACTCTACAGTGATAATTATTCCCATCACAAAGAGTAGCACTTTGATCAAAACTTTGCAACAGACTCAGTGCTACAATTCCTTCATTAAAACTGCTAAGTAAAATTGCCAATACTTGCTTTATCGACAAGGATTGTAAAGCCGTTATTTTTCACTTAAAAAAGATTTTCATTGTGAAAGATCAACACTGTCTTAGAATTTTTAAATACGTATGTATTAATAGATTGAAATAATGTTGTTACAACTGAAACCCAAAATTCTATTCCCTAGACATTCTAGAAGAGTAGGATTTAGCAAACCTGTCTCATATGACTGACTTTGTCATTTAGGTAATTCAAATCATATCACTGAGCTGAAAGGCTCCAAAACTGTAGAACTAAATAACGCTAAAATCAATAAGTAAATGACTGATACTTAAGAGAAACCATGAAAGTAATAAAGATTTCATGGAAGCATTTCAGGTATAAGAATTAAAAAAAATAATAATCTATTAATTTTTCAATAAATATTTACATAGTAAATTCTATGAATGACAAGGTATTTATTATTTCTTTCAACAAATAGTTGTGCCACCATGCTGCCTGTTGTTGGTAAAACAACAATGGAAAATAAACCAAACAAATCAACAGAAAACGATTTTTGCCTTTGATGCCAACAATCTCATCCCTTTTCGTTTTGATGCTGGCTTCTTTTGCTGTGCAGAAGCTTTTTATTTTGATGTAGTCCCATTTGTTTATTTTCTCTTTTGTTTCCTCTGCCCTACAGGATGTACAGGTGAACATGTTGCTAAGAGACATGTCTGAGATTTTGCTGCCTAGGGTTTCTTCTAGAATTTTTATGGTTTCACGACCTACTTTATTCACTTATCCATTTTGAGTTTATTTTTGTGGTGTAAGTTGGTGGTCTAGTTTCTTTTCTTTCTTTGTTTTTTGTTTTGTTTTTGTTTTTTGCATGTACCTGTCTAATTATCCCAACACCATTTATTAAAGAGACTGTCATTGACCCATGGTATGCTCTTGCCTCCATGTCAAATATTATTTGAGCATAATGGCTTGGTTTCTCCGTTCACAGCAGCATTACTTAAAACTAGGGGCCTGGTGAATGAAATTCGTGCATGAGGGCCAGGAGGGGGGGTGGTCCCTCAGCCCGACATGCACCCTCTCCAATATAGAGTTCTTGGGGACTCTCACAATCCAGGACCTCTGGTTCTTAACCACTAACCTGCCTGCCTGCCCTAACCACTCTGCCTGCCTGATCTCCCTAACTGCCCTCCCCTGCCAGCCTGGTCACCCCTATTAACTTTCTTTTTTAATCTTATCCCCTTCACACATAATTGTATTTGACTTCCTTATTGGCTTTTTCCTCTCACACAATTTTTGTCCTTTATGTAACACTTTTCCTACTGACTCTTCAGTTATAAACTTTTCTTTCCTCCTTATTTCCTACTTCTGTTCCATTATCATTCATCCCATTTTTCTACTACCCTCCTTCCCTTCCCACATTCCTTCTTTCCTTTATCTTTATCCCTGCACACCCTCCCTTTTTCCTTCCTTCCCACCTTAATTTTTTTCTTCACTTCCTCCCTCTGACCTGCTTTGCTCCCTCCCCTATTTCTTCCTTCTTCTCATTCTCCTTTTAAGCTCTACCAGCTCCCCCTTTATAACTTCTCTTCCCTCCCTCTTTTTCTCTCATTCTACCTTTGCCATACATTCTTCTCTACTTACTTCCACTGTTTTAATACCTATCTATCTACCTGCCTAATTATCCACTATCATTTATCTTTTTTTTTTCTGACTTCTACTTTTAAAATCTGTCCCCAGTACACAACTATACTTGGTTTTCTTTATAGGCCCTACAGTTCACTCATACATCCTCTTTTTTTAACTCTGCTGTCCACTGACTCTTTATTATAAAGTTCTTCCCTCCATCCTGTTCCACCCCTCCCCCACCTGGTTACTTCCCCCAAACTCTCCCTGGCTGCTGTTCCCTCTGCCCTGCCCCCTGCCTATCTCTGCATCTCCTGGCTCCCGCGGGTTCACCCCAGCTCTGAAGGGAGACTGGGGCCTCTCACAGGAGACCCCTGCCCCCAGTGGCAGAGAAAATGGAGCCGGTGAGAGAGGGGGCTCAGGAGGGTGTGTGTGTGAGAGAGAGAGAGAGAGCCGCCCTCCTTCCTTCATTAAAGCTTCCATGGTGAGGGGGCATTAACCCCCAGCTCAAGGCTCAGGCCCAGCCAGGTGGCAGCTGCCCATGCAGCCCTGGCACTGCAGCTGCAAAGCAGGAGCACCTCCACCTCTGGACCATCCACCCCTCCATTCGGGGATCTGCCAACGGCACAGCTTCTGTCTCCCCTGGACCGCAGTGTGGGCTCGCTTCTCCCGTCCCGCAGCTACCACCTGGATCCCGGGGCAGACAGAAGCTTAGCCGTCTGCCCTGCGAACCATGCCGCAGCCTCGGGCGGGAGAAAGAGGTCTTTGTTCTGCCCTGCTGGGCGGGTGTGCATGGCTTCTCCCAGGGCTGTGGCCTCTGCCATATTGGCTGGGCTAATTTGCATACAGATGCTCTGATTGGCTGGTGGGTGTGGCTTGGGCTTCTTGAAGTTTCAATATTACGCTTTTATTAGAGTAGACAACCCAAGTGCCCATCAGTAGATGGACGGATTAAAAAACTGTGATATATTTGCACAATGGATCACTATGCAAGTGTAAAAAAGAAGGATCTAGAGTGGGTGGGTGGGGTGGATGGGTAGTGATTAACCTGAAACTTATATGCATATATACATAGCCCATAGACACAGACTATAGAGTGGTGAAGGCCTGGGAGTGGTGGGTACAAGGTGGAGACAGTCAATGGAGAAAAAACAAACAACAAAGGGGGCATCTGTAATACTTTCAACAATAAAGATAAATTAAAAAATAAAAATAGTGCTAAGTGAAAAATAAAAAAGACAGATCTCTTACTCTTTGAGACAGTCTAGAGGCACCTGGAAAGTTTTATGCTAAGGGAAATAAGCCAGTCAGAGACAGTCAAGTGTCACATGATCTCACTTATATGTAGAATTTAATGAACAAAATAAACTGATAAACATGAAATAGACTGACATATTTCAGAGGAAAGGGAACAAGAGAATAACCAATGAAATTATATGAATATTTGCACAGCCCATCAACAGACAGTAGCGCAGGGAAGGCCTGGAAAGTGAGAGGGAGCAGGGTAGAGGAATTGAATGGGGGGGTAGGGGGAACAAACAAAAACAAACAAATAAACAAAGTGGACATCTGTAATACTTTCAACAATAAAGATAAATTTTAAAAAGGATTACGAATAATAGAATCGACAGGATAATAAAGATTCTTAGGGGGCGGGGAATTGGGCCCCATCAAATGTTATATACATTGCTTTCTATAGAAATCACTGTTAGCTCAAATACAGTATGCTGATGAAGAAGAGATAGCACCTGCCCGAGAGAATGATGGGAATTTCAGTGTGGAAATACAGCACAAAGAAAGAGGGTAAGAGAGTGATTGATATGAACAACTATTCTGTTAACAGAATCTGAATTCAGCTGACGTAACTATTTCCTTTCTAACATTCTCCAGTTAAATGGATATGAACCTTTAAAAAAAGACATTCTTTCATTCTTTCTTCATCATAAGCACTTCTCTCTTGTTAAAGGATCTATAATAAAAACCACTGAGGCAAATTCAATGCTAAGACATTTGTCTAAGTTTGTAAATATCCCCTGATGTTTTAATATTCTACTTCCAGATATATTTTACCTTTTTCTAAAATGAGGAGATCTCACAAGGGCATAATTCAAATTTAATAGAGCAAGAAAAGGCTGCATATTTTTAGGTCAGATCACCAGGCCTTGATACAGTTTAATGTCCTTGACTTACTCTTATTAAATAACCCCTGATTGTCATCCTGCTGTGCTCAATGTAAGTACTTCTTGTGTAGGTTTTTAGCTTTATATTTTTTAAGAAAAACATCTTAATGAACTTAATTACTGTTCAATTTACATAGAAAAGTCAAAGACTTAGTAATTCATTATTTGTTGAGGCAGACTGAATGAAGAAGAAGGGAATTTGAGTTAAGAAGCTTAAATTTGGTTTAAGCACAATCTGTAAAGAAGAGTTTAATCTTAGTTTAGATACTTGTCTTTTCTGGGGGAGTTGAGAAGCATGACAGCTTAGGGGTTAAGAGCACAGACTCTTTTTTAAAATATTTTATTAATTTTTTTTTTTTTTTTACAGAGAGAAAGAGAGAGGGATAAAGAGCTAGAAACATTGATGAGAGAGAAACATCAATCAGCTGCCTCCTGCACACCCTTCACTAGGGATGTGCCAGCAACCAAGGCACATGCCCTTGACCGGAATCAAAACTGGGACCTTTGAGTCTGCAGGCCGATACTCTATCCACTGAGCCAAACCAGTTAGGGCAAGAGCACAGACTCTTAAGCTAGTCTGTGTGAGTTTATATGATTTCTCCACAACAAAATAATCACATAAAATTGAAAAAATTGCTCCATTTGAGCTTCAGTTTCTTTATATATAATAGATGCAATAATATCTACCTTATAGAGTTAACTAGAAGACCTCCATATTTGTTATGAGAGACAAACCAGTTTCTTCATTTAAACTGTCCTTAAAGGTGTTTTCCCATAAGCATTATGCAATGTTAACAGTTATTATTAATCTATACATATAAAAGCCTAAGTGACCAGAATGACTGGTTACTATGACACACACTAACTAGCAGGGGTCAGACACTCAATGCAGGAGCTGACCCTTGGTGGTCAGTGCGCTCCCACAGCCAACCTCCCACAGTCCTTCTCCCCGTCCTGCAGGCCCCAGCCAGTAGCTGGCAAGAAGGCCCCAGCCAGCTCTGACCGCCAGACAGCCCTAGGAACCCCCACCCATGCATGAATTTCGTGCACCAGGCCTCTAGTGTGATAATAAGAGAGGAATCTGCTAAATAGCCATTACGCCTCAGGATCATATCATGGATCAGCAGGAGGGTGGGATAGCTAGGTACAAGCAGACTGCGGAGAGCTACAGGAGGGCAGCAGCTACCTACTGGTGCATGGATTCCTGTGCAGGGCTACTAGTTAATGTAATAAAAAAGGCAGTTTGAGAACTATTTATAGTTACAAGCAATATTTTGTTTATAGTGCAATGTAGGGAAGACATCCACCAATTTTATCACATTTTCAAAAGACTATATGTTTCAGTAGTTATTGCTGGATAACAAACTACCCCAATTTAGTGGTATAAAAAAGTTTCATAATGTTCATTGATTCTTTGGGGTAGAAATTCTAAGAAGGCACAGCAGGTACGGCTTATGTCTGTGCCATAATGTCTGAACCGCAGCTGAGAAGATCTGACTGATTGGGGCTGCTCTGGTGACAATTACTGTATAACACAGTGTCCTAGTCTTATTGTGTAAAGCAGCACACTTTTTTATTCAGGACACAGGTTCTGTGTACCAGAAATTCAGAAAGAAAACTACTGCTAGAAAGACTCAAATGCCTGAAGGATAGAAACATTAGGCTGGAAGGTCTATTTCCAAGATGTCTTTGTCACTCAGCCTGAGGTGGAATGGCAGTAGAATGAGTCCAGCTGGCACCGGAAAACAGACAGTCAACATATGGCTTCTTCATTGGCTTAAGCTTCTCCCATCGTGATGGCTGTGTTTTAGACAGACACTATAAGAGGGGTTTATGGACAGTAAACATCATGAGAGAACCAGGTGGCCTTGGCAGTCACACAGGATCACTTCTGTTGGTCATAGCAGCCACAAAACAGCCCAGAATCAAGGAGATGGCTACAAGCTCCACTTCTCCATGAGAGAATGCCAAAATTTCAAGGACAATTATTATTGTAAAGTCACCACATAATTTTATATGCAATATAAGAACTATGTTTTTCCTCCCCATTTCTAAAAGTTTATGCATAATTGCTTCTTATGTTTATAGTCAATTTTGAACATTCAAGTTTAGAAATAATTTTATTTATTTATTTATTTACTTACTTATTTATTTTTAAGCCTCATCTGAGTATATTTTCCCATTGATTTTTAGAGAGAGTGGAAGAGAGAGGGAAAAACAGAGAGAAATATTGATGTGAGAGAAGCACATCCATTGGTTGCCTCCTGCATGAACCCCGACCTGGGGTACGTCAATCTGCAGGCCTACACTCTATCCACTGAGCCAACTGGCTAGGGCCAGAAATCATTGTAATGACATCTAGCATTCTTTTCACCTTAATCTCCTCTACATGTTAAAAAGTAATCTCATCAATATTTTTTAACAATTGGCTTATTAGACATAGTTTTAAAATATAATTTTGTCAGGTAACTACACTCAGTGACATTCTTCACATTTATCTAATTATCTCCCTTCATGTTTATACCATCATCAAATATTTTCAAATCTTCCTTCCTAAATTTCCCTACAAATACCTCTTTCACTTCATTCCCATTTGAAAATGGTTCAAATCTATACCATATTTTATGGGAATTATTAAATAATTTTCTTCCTATCCAGCTAGCCTTTGACCACTCCCCTCCACCAACTGGCCCTTCACCTAGCAGAATTATTCCACCTGAAACAATGTGACATAAATATTAAGCACTGACTAAAGAGGTTTGCTTTATTTCAAAGTTTACAGTATGAATTTGAGATGTCTTTTTTTCAGGGCACTTTTGTTAAGAACTTTGTGTCTAACCTTGCAAATTCTGTTATTAATATCTGATGTGAATGATTATTTGAATGGGCATTTGGGAGCAGATACAGACACAGAATGAGAGAAAATACAAGCAATAGCCCCAGGCTCCTGCAGAATCAGATTCACTTCCATTGATGTTTTAAGACTACATTGATGCTGACCTTGAGTTAAAGGAGAAGCTACTCTCAGGACAGCAAAATTATTGCCTGATGAAGCCCCACTGACAACAACCTCCAAACATGTCTAGATTAAACTCCTACATGTTCCACACAAGTCAAGGCTTTCTGCACATTGTTTTTTTTACAACAAAACCCATTCAGAATCTTTATTATTTTCCCTACATTTGCAGCATACATTAACTCTCTCTTTTCTCCTTTCCTTTTAGCAAGCCAGAGGTTCCTCCCTTTGTATAAACAACAGGAGTTTATTAATCTTAGAAAGTTTATTTGAAAATGCACATATTTTAATGCCAACCCCATACTTATTAATTCAGATATGAGATCAGAGCTATAAATCTGTATTTTATCAATTGAGATCTGAGATTTATATCAACATCAGAAGTTTCTAATGAGGTTGACCATTGACAGACAGCCATTTGGAGAACATGTCCTAAAGGTGACTTAGGAGATTTCTATCCAAAATTATATTTAAATATCAATTTTCTAAGGATCCAGCTCCATTTTGTAAAGATGAAATTGAATACTCTAGTATATGACTTTTTAAAATACTTCCTAACACAGGACATTATAGTAAAGAGACAGTAGTCTAGTGATAGATCAGACAATTTTACATCTACTTCCAGCTTGGTGTAAACACAGGGACATAAATCCTTTCTGAACATTTTTTTTTAAATCTGAAATATAAGAATGATGATACCTACCTTTCTAGTTCCTAAATATGTTGTGAACATAAGTTAAATTAATAGACTTATACACTTCAAAATATATACTTGAAAAAAATAAGAACTTTTGAGCACTAAATGTATGTTACACTTATTTAGAAAATTGTATTCATTCTTTTACTATTTAAACTCTGTGCTTATCTGTTTGCTTACTTAATTTGGTTTTGTTCATATTTTCCCAATGGATTATAAACTTTAAGGAAAAGGATTTAGATTCTTCATTCTTGAGAAATTTTCCTTTTTCCATATGCTAATTGTATGAGTTTTTACTATGACTATATGGCTGACTATATTAATAAAACTAGGCCTGTTTATGTGAAATTCTTTAGATACTGGTAGACTGTATAATCACCCTTCTTAATTCCAGTGATAATTTGCTTTTTTTTTTTAGATCTTTAATAGTATCTTTGTTATGAGAGTTGCTTCTGAATTCAGAAGTAATACATACATAATTTAGCAATTCAAATAATACAGAAAAGTACAGATAAAAATTTAATATCTTTCTCACCATTCCATTCTAATTATATATACTTTGGGGGTAAATGTTGTCTATTGTATTTTCTCTCCTATCTTTCTCTAGGTTATATATATATAGTATATACATATCCCACGTTCAAAGACTGTTAAATTGCGTTGTTTAGCCATATCTTCAGAAAAAATCACTTCTACTGTCATGGTAAACAACCTGCTTTCCTATTTATAATGCTCTGGCCCTCTAGCAACTTCAGTGCAAAATTACAGCTAATTTGCCTACAAACATCAGGTGGTCATAATAATCTGGCCACTCAGTGCATGTGTGTATATATTTATGATCTACACACACACACAATGATGGTAGGGTTCAAAGAGGTAGAATACTACACATTAAGAGCACAGAATAAAATATCTACATAGTCAGGCAGGTATCATAAAAATGTGAAGTAACTCTGAGATGAGCAATGGAGGAGTTGGGAATGGGCTCGCAGCCCTTTCTCTCTGCCTGAAGGAAGTAGTCACCATGTGATAATGCAGACCTTGATTACCAGCTCTCCCCACTTCACAATAGACAAACAAGTGAGCCAATAATTCAGCTGGATCTTTCTTTCAGAATTCACTGAAACTACCAGATTCTGGATCATCTCACTTCACCACTAAACTAAAAACTTTAGATGTCTGAATGAAGAATAATTTGAGGCTTTGTTCATTGAAACATACTCATAACATTAAAATAAAAGCCATTCCGGACAGAAATTTCAACACTGACGAAACCTTACTTGGTTATTGGTAATGGGATTAGAATTGCATTACAGGTATAACATTTGATATTTTTCTTTTATGCAATACACTAGGGGCCTGGTGCACAAAAATTTGTGCACTCTGGGCAGGGGGAGAGGGGTGCATCTCTCAGCCCAGCCTGTGCCCTCTGACAGTCTGGGACCCCTCAGAGGATGTCCACCTGCTGGTGTGCCTGGTCAGCCTGGATGAGGGGCTGATGGTTGTTTGGAGGCTGGCCAAGCCCCCCAGTGGAAAGCCTCATCCCATGGGGGTGTGGCCAGCCTGGGTGAGGGGCTGAAGGCCATTTTCAGACTGGCCATAGTCTCTTCAGAGTTTGGGTCCCTATTGGGGTGCCTGGCCAGCCTGGGTGAGGGGCTGAGGGCTGTTTTCAAGATTCCCACACCCCTTCAGGGTGGGGGTCTCCCTGGGGTGTCTGGGAAGCCTGGGTGAGGAGCTGAGAGCTGTTTTCAGACTGGCCACAGCTCCCATTGACCCAAGGTCCCAGTGAGGCTGGCTGGATGCAGGTTCTGGGGTTTATTTATCTTCTATAACTGAAACTTAGTTGCCTTGAGTGGAGGCTACAGCCAGCCTAGGCAGGCAGTTTCTTTCATCGCTGGCCTCCTGTTTGCTCTAGCTCCATGCCTGCTGGCCACCATCTTGGCTGGGTGAATTTGTATATCATCACTCTGATTGGCTGGTGGGTGTGGCTTAGGTGTAACGAAGTGAGGGTTAATTTGCATATTACTCTTTTATTAGATTAGATGTTCTTGGGTCCACTATTATTTTGCGATTATTTTAAAATTAATTTAACTTTAACAAATCTGTAGACAGCTTATATCAATTAAAATTTAGTACATTTTCGATTAGGAAATAAACTTAAAATTGATCTTTCCTATAATATAATTTTGTGACTGTTAATATTTTAATAACCCAATAACAAAGAAAGCATATTGTTATTTATATATCCATTGATATAAAATTTGCTAATATAAAGTAGTATAATGTTTCTTTGTGATTTATTTAACGATGTCTCATAGGTAGAATTTCTGTAGTAGATAGCCCTAGTTCCTTTAGTTTCCTGTCCTTTAGACTATAAAAGAGTAATTGAGGAATACATTTAAAGAACTTTCATCAAGATGTCTTTGAAAGTTAAAACACACACACACACAACAATTCAAAACTTCTGAAAATGGTTTCCTGCCAGTTGCTTCTGTAATTCTGCTCCTCTTTATTCTGTGCTGATTTTCTCTTTTCAAAGATCTCCTTTAGGCTACCTTGCAGCATGCTTTATGGATCAGTGATTCTGCTGATTGTTTTTTCTCACCAAGGTCGTTAGTGGGACCCTTCTATCTCAGGCTCCAATTTTCACATAGGCTTTCATCTGTCTTACAATCCATAAACCTAATAACTGCGCCATTTCCTGGGATCCTCAACCTGAGAGCCTAGATAGTTAGGGTTGACTGATTTATTTTTATTTTTTTCACTTAGTCTTCTTTTTTGTCGCTTATGTTAGTTCTCTATTAAAGTGAAAAATGGCTAATATTATTCAACATCTATTATGTTCCAGGAACTATGACATTTTTTTATAATTCTTATTTCATTTAATTTCTCCAACAACTCAAAGTGGAGGGAATTACAATTATCCCCTCTTTATAAATAGACAATTACATATGATTCTACTCAAAGTCACAAGTTAATAAACATCAAAAGTGAGATTTGAGCAAGAGTCTGACGTTAGACATTAATTTCCTGGCCTCTTAACATCGCTTAACTTTGCTATATTACTTCTTCTATGTAACTCTAACAAAACCATTAATCCAATTTTTAAAATAGATTAATCTAGTAATGGGCTTACCTGCCAATAATTCAAAAAAGGTAAAGAAACTGCATAATTCTTAAATAAGAATTCTTAAAATCAAATTTGTAAGGAAATTTTGTAAAATAGCTAATAAGAGAAGGAACTGAAAGAAATGGACTCAACAAATAACTCTATGTTCATAAAACATGAATAAATTATGTTTAATTTATTTTGTTAAGGAATAGTTGGTTCCTAGGACATTATAAAGTATTATAAAGTATTACTTTAAAATACTTTTTACAATTTCCATCACCACCTAATAAGTTAATTTTTCTTCTCATTATGACAAATAAGGAAATAAAAACTATAATTCATTTGTATACTGAACAGTCATTTGTTGTGTATATCACATGCTGTGATTGCAAAGCCACATGAAGTGGTATTATACCTTTGTAGGGCTGAATTTCATCTGGAAAAGGGGGAGATCTAAACATAGAAGGAAAAAAATTCTCACATTAGTAGGTGAGGAGAATGCTTCTCTCTTTTTGTTTTGTTTTAATTCTTTATTGTTTAAAGTATTACATATAGTATTAACATATGTCTCCTTTTCCCCCCCACTGACCTCTCCCTGGCCATCCTCACCCCAGCACATGCCCTCACCCCCTGGTGTCTGTGTCCATTGATTATGCCTATTTGCATGCATATAAGTCCTTTGGTTGATATCTCCCCATTGACCCCACCCTCCCCTACCTTCCCCCTGAGGTTTGATAGTCAGATGAATGCTTCTCTGTCTCTGAATCTATTTCTGTTCATCAGTTTATGTTGTACATTATATTCCACAAATGAGTGAGATCATGTGATATTTATCTTTCTCTGACTGGCTTATTTTACTTAGCGTAATGCTCTCCAGGTTCATCCATGCTGTTGTGAAAGATACTTTCTCTCTTCACCTGGTTTCAGTTTAGTGGAGGAAAGAAATAACCTATGACACTCTGAAACATTTAGTCTAGTGGAGAAGATGGAGAAGTGTTTAGCTCACCAAAGAGACCATAAAAGACTTTCCCGGAGATATTGACACTGAAGTTGTATCATGGGGATGAGGCATGAGTAAGGGAAATAAGGATAAGAGAATGATTCACTCAAGAGCAGTGGTTCTCAACCTTCCTAATGCTGTGACTCTTTCATACAGTTCCTCATGTTGTAGTGACCCCCAACCATAAAATTACTTTCATTGCTACTTCATAACTGTAATTTTGCTACTGTTATGAATCGTAATGTAAATATATACAGGATGTATTTTCGTTGTTGCAAATTGAACATAAAGCATAGGGATTAATCAGAAAAACAATATGTAATTATATATTATGAAATATTTATTTCTAATTACAAATATGTGTTTTCCGATGATCTTAGGCGACCCCTGTGAAAGGGTCATTTGACCCCCAAAGGAGTCTTGACCCCACAGGTTGAGAACCACTGCTCTAGAGAGAAAGTCTTGTGCAAAGTCCCAGGAATGAGAGAGCACACAACTCGGTCTGCTCATTTGTTGGTCTAAAGATGTTGGTCAGCATAGTGCATGGATGCACTTGTATTCTTTCAACACCTTTCATTTATTAATTAATTTAAGAATCTTAATTACGATTTGTATTCAATATTATTTTGTGCTAGTTTCAGATGCACAGCATTGTGGTTAGACAATCACATACTTTACAAAGTGTTCCCCCTGGTATTTCCAATAGCCGCATGGCTATAACGATACGATTGACCGTATTTCTCATGCTGTCCTTTACATGCCCGTGAATATTTTGTAACTACCAATCTCTACTTCTTGGTTCCTTCACTTTTTTCTTCAATTTATCTTTATTGTTCAGATTATTACAGTTGTTCCTCTTTTTTCCCCCATAGCTCCCCTCCTCCCAATTCCCACCCCAACCTCTGACCTTGCCCCCCCATTGTCCTCATCCATAGGTGTACAATTATTGTCCAGTCTCTTCACGCATCCCCAACACCCTTAACCCCCGAAAATTGTCAGTACACTCCCTTTCTATGC
>PVJC01007492.1:0-51305 GCA_004026665.1 Murina feae
TGTAAGAAATAGAAATCAACAAAACATACAACAAAATAATTGAAAAAGAAAGTAAGTCCAATCTAACAAAATCCTTCCTTGATGATTTTAGTGTGATAATTTTATCTAACCTGGACACTTAACATCCTATATAATAAAAGCCTAATATACTAAGTGTCTGGTTGACTGTTCAACCAATCAAAGTGTAACATGCTAATGATATGTTAAGGCTGCTCAAATGCTCGCTATGATGTGCACTGACCCACCATGCGGCAGATGCTCCAACTGGTAGGTTAGCTTGCTGCTGAGGTCCAGCTGATTGGGACTGAGCGAGATGGGCTGGACATGCCCTGGAACCCTCCCACAGTCCCTCCCCGGCTAGCCAATCTCCAGCGTCCCTCCCTGGCCTCGATCATGCACTGGTGGGGTCCCTCTGCCGGGCCTGTGCGCTCTCGCAATCTGGGACCCCTCAGGGGATGTCGGAGAGCTGGTTTTGGCCTGATAGCAGAATAACCAGTCACTATGATGAACAATGACCACCAGGGGGCAGATGCTCATCATAGGAACTGCCCCTTGGTGGTCAGTGTGCTCCCACAGAGCAAGTGCTGCTCAGCCAGAAGCTGGGCTCATGGCTGGTGAGCGCTGCAGTGGTGGTAGGAGCCTCACCTCTCCTGCCTCTGTGGCAGCGCTAAGAATGTCTGACTTCTGGCTTAGGCCCGCTCCCTGCAAGGAGCGAGCCCAAGCCATTAGGTGGACATCCCCTGAGGGCTCCCAGATTGTGACAGGGCGCAGGCCAGGCTGAGGAACACTACCCCCACCCCTCCAAAAGCACAAATTTCATGCACTGGGCCTCTAGTATAT
This sequence comes from Murina feae, assembly GCA_004026665.1. Lineage (NCBI taxonomy): Eukaryota > Metazoa > Chordata > Mammalia > Chiroptera > Vespertilionidae > Murina > Murina feae. The sequence continues at coordinate 841 of PVJC01007492.1, forward strand.
AATAACAAACTTAGGAAGGAATCCTTTTTCTTCTTCCCCTGGATCTCATTCAACACTTCTATCCTCCCCTTTAGTAGCTTTACTTCTGGTCCCAAAGCCTTCAGGAGTCATACTAATAGAAGTCCATGTCTGAGGGCTGTGGAGACACTAAGGTGTCCTAACTGGCACTTGCTCAGCCAGGACACCCACAGTAAACCTCTGCTGCAAGGCTATGGAGAAGACACTTCTATCAACTGGGCCTATCTTGTTTGGAAAATTCCAAATCCAGGAGAGATGTTGGTGATCAAAGTTTCAGTCATTTGTGAGGGCACACTGACTAATTTAAGTGACATGCACATAAGGACACGCAGTAGAGAATAAGATGTAACCCTCTGTGAGCATTTTCAAGGCTATTTTATGGAAAGAAATGCAGGAACTTTAATCTATGTAGAGCATGGTCACAAATACAGTTGGACACTATCCAGCAAAGATGTACACTAAAAAGGCAATGAATTTTTTTGTGAAGTATAAGGCCTACATGGTGGGCTTACTCATAAGAAGGTATAGGGTGACTCTCAGACTACACTTCCATAGGGTTAGTCCCTAAGTGACCAGACACTCGACCTACCCAACAGGGTAGTACTTTGCCAGACGTTGCCCAACACTCTGCACTGTGCCTTACCTTTCCAATGATTCCTGTGAATTTTTTTAGTTTGAAGCCTTTTCCTTAAGTTCACTAATTGTTCTGGAAGGATTCAAATGTCACAGTTCTGATCTCCACCCCATGTAAGGAAATAAGTGTCAAAGAAGATGCAGTGTCCCATTTGATGAGGCCTGAGCCCTGGCATCTGTATCTTCTTCCAACTGGAGCCACAGCATGACAGCAAGCACCTCCTTCTCCTGCCGACAGTCTAAAAACCCACTAACGTTCAAATATCTCTTGAGTGACTAGCTGACTTAATAAACAAGTGTAAATAAAAGAAAATACATTTTAGGGCCATTCAAAAAGCATTCAATGTAGGAAGTTTGTTAAGTTATAAACCTTCATACAAGGTGTTCAGTTATTTCCCTTAGTAAGATATTGCATTTTACCCCTCTCCTCCCTCCAAAATAAGTTCTAAGAAACTAAAAATAAACTTAATAATACCAAAGAATGAGCAATTTCCTCTTTGAGTTGTTTGCATTACTAGCTTAGGGCAAAAAGGAACCTTACTTCCTGCTTGAGGCCAAAGATGCTACAAGGTGGAGGGTGCTTGATTTAGAAGGGCAGCCTATCTGCTCAGGACTTTGAACAAGGTGCTTTGAGGAAACAATGTCAAACTCGTCAGGAGATTTTTATGAACAGGTTAATTTCCAAAATTCTTTTGTGGCAATGTAAGACATCTGTATTTCTAAACAGGGAGAGAGAAAAACCAATGAATCCTTGCAAGGAGAGGATAGAGGAAAGGTCGGAATCCTACACACCTGGTTTAGCTGATGAGGTATTTGGATAGAAGCAGACAGCGAGAGCCCAAAGGAAATGGGGACACAAATTGGAGAAGGAATGCTTGAAGTATCATTTTGGTATTTATTATTCTGCTCCCACAAGGCACTGGGGTTAATTAATCCTCTACGCTTAAAGGATGGCCATTCCATTAACTATTCAGTTAGCAAGTCTTCAAGCCAGTGCTGAGAGCCTCAACAATTCACAAGAAGGCACAGAACAACTGGGCACACAGCCCTGGCTGGATGGTTGGTTGGAGTGCTGTCCCACGAACCAAAAGATGGCAGGTTCGATTCCAGGTCAGGGCACATACTTAGGCAGTGGGTTTGATGGCCAGTCGGGGCACATGTGGGAGGTGGCCGATTGATGTTTCTTTCTCACTTTGATGTTTCTCTCTCTTTAATAAGAAATTCAGTAAGAAAATATTCTTGGGTGAGAATTAAAACAAACAAACAAAAAAACCCAACTGGGCATACAAATCTCGGAGCAACACATGAAAACTGCTGTCCTCAGGGACACACTAACTCCCATCACAGCATCTGTAGGGGGCACAGGCGGCAGGGCTGCTGTGGGATCACTTGGGGTCTATTCTGTGATGACACTGTTTCTGTGTGGCACAAGCTTGAACCCCAGCTTCTAGATCTGAATTCCACGTGAAGCTTGTTGTCCATGCCAAAATTCCAAAGATGATGAAGTTGTATATGAACATGACTTGATGAAAACTCGCATAAAATGTGCCTGTCCTCTTGGGGGTCAGTCTCCTATAATTAAATATTTTATTCTTGACTAGAGGGATGGAATTTGGGAGGAATGCAACTGAATTCTAAAGACTGGTCAGCTACAAACAGGATTTCCACACCCTCTTCCACTGTGGAGACCAAGGACAACTGTCGCAGCCTAATAAATCTGGCTGAATTCTAACACTATGAATTCTAACACTTCTCCTCTTTGTAACTGGACTTCCAAAGGTAAAGTTAAGTCAAAACAAACCACTTTGAAGTATACAATTCAGAAGCATTTAGTAGATTCACAATGTGTGCAGCTGTCACCTCTATCTAGTTCCAAATACTCAGCACCCCTCTACCCCAAAAGCATCCAAATCAAGTTTAAGGGAAAAAATGGCATTCATTGAGATTGCAGCATTGTTTTCTCCACAAAGTACCAATTTATTCATTTTCAATCTATATTTTATTTTAAAGGTAAGGGAAATTCCAAGGGTAGTGGGGACTAATACCCAGAAATATGTTTTCCAATCTGCCCTCTGATTTTCTATCCACCTGGTGAGACAGCTGTGGTTAGCTAAGTGTATGTCTTCCATAGGAGGAAATAACAGTAGCCCTCACTCACGAATATTTACTAGGTGACAGATACTGAACAACACAGTGGCTAAGACTGGCTTTCTGCAGCCACACTGTCCAAGTTCAAGTTCTGATTCAGTGTGAATTGTGTGTACCTCTGGACAACTAATGTAACCTTTCTGCCTCTGTTTCCTCACAAGTAATGGGAATAGAATACCAACTTCAACAGCACCTGCACCTCATGCAGTAGCTATGAAGATTAAACAATTTAAGTGCTAAAAATAGCACCTGGAGCCCTAGCTGGTTTGGCTCAGTGGAGAGACCATCACCCTGTGGTGGGATTGAAAGCTCATGAAGGGTCCCAGGTTTGATTCTGGCCAAGGGCACATGCCCGGGTTTTGGACTTGACCTCTAGTAGGAGGCATGCAGGAGGCAGCCAATCAATGATTCTCTCTGATTTTTGATGTATGTTTTTCTCTCTCTTTCTCTCCTCCCCTTCTCTCTGAAATCCATAAAAATATATTTAAAAAAAGTAGCACCTGGACATAAGAACTCAATTTATGTTCCTGTAATCACTGCCACCTTATTTAATTTTCACTATGAAAGAATTGATTTACAACTCCTTGAAGGAGGTTCTAATTGTGTCCCCATTCTACAAGTGATAACCTAAATCTCCCAGTATCTGAGAGACTTATCAAAGCCCCCAGGGAATGAATGGTAGAGCTGGACTTTGAATCCAACTGTCTGCTTCTCAATTATGCTATTCTACCACAGAACAAGAACTTGTCACACCTACCAAATTAAGCAAAATCACATGTGAAAATAAAGACGTAAAAAAGTCAACTGTCTGAAATAAATGGACAAGACCTCAAAATAAGACAAAGCTGTTCATCAAGGAAAAAAATGTTAACAGTGAGGAAAGGTCGGAAACCTGGAAACTAGAAGTAACTTAAATGCTCAAAATTGAAAGTTTATCTTTTTAAAGTACAGCCATCAAAAATGATGACATACCTAAGCCACACCCACCAGCCACGCCACGCCCACCAGCCAATCAGAGCAACCATATGCAAATTAACCCAGCCAAGATGGCGGCCAGCAGTCACGGAGCTAGAGCAAACAGGAGGCTTGCTTGCCCCAGCTATGGAGGAAACTAAACTTCCTGCCTGCCTAGGCCACCTGTGGCCTCCCCTCAAGGCAACAAAGTTTCAGTTATAAAAGGTAAACAAACCCCAGATATCTGCTTCCAGCCAGCCTTGCTGGGGGCTTTGGCCAGCCTACAAACAGCCATCAGCCCCTCACCCAGGCTGGCCAGTCACCCCAGCAGGACCCCCCCACCCCGAAGGAGCTGTGGCCAGCCTGCTAACAGCCATTAGCCCCTCACCCAGAGGGACCAGGCACACCAGGGAGAGACCCCCACCCTGAAGAGGCTGTGGCCATCCTGCAAATAGCCATCTGCCCCTCACCCAGGCTGGCCAGGCACCCCAGGGGAGACCCCCACCCTGAAGAGCTGTGGCCAGCCTGCAAACAGCCATTAGCCACTCACCCAGGCTGGCCAGGCACGCCAACAGGACCCCTTCCTTGAAGGGGTTGTGGCCAGCCTGAAAATGGCCCTCAGCCCCTCACCCATGCTGGCCAGGCACCCCAGTGGGACCCCCACCCTGATTCAGGGCACCCTTCAGGGCAAACCAGCTGGCCCCCACCCATGCATCAGGCCTCTATCTTATATAATAAAAGGTTAATATGCAAATTGACCCTAACAGCAGAACCACTGGGAATGACTGGTCACTATGACATATACTGACCACCAGGGGGCAGGCGCTCAATGCAGGAGCTACCCCCTGGTGGTCAGTGCACTCCCATATGGGGAGCTCTGCTCAGCCACAAGCCAGGCTGACGTGGGGTTTCTGCCAGTACAGTGGTGGTGGTGGGTGCCTCTCCTGCCTCCTTAGCAGTGCTAAGGATGTCCAATTACAGCTTAGGCCTGCTCCCCGCTGGCAAGTGGACATCCCCCGAGGGCTCCTGGGCTGCCAGAGGGATGTCTGACTACCAGCTTAGGTCTGATCTCCCGGGGAACGGTCCAAAGCCAGCAGGTGGACATCCTCCGACTGTGATAGGGCACAGGCTGGGCTGAGGGACTCCCCCACACCGAGTGCACAAATTTTTGTGCACCAGGCCTCTAGTTAATTGATAAATGCCTAAAATCAGTCTGAAGCAGCGGTCACCAACTTTTCGGACTTCATGTGGTCCTTGGACCACCGGTTGCTGACCGCTGTCTTAGAATTTTAAAGAATCTGCTCGGATTAAATGGAATAGGAATCTCAAGCTTCTACTTATCCCCATTTGTTCTCCATCACACAGACATGTAGGCACACACAAACATTTGCATGCGTAATACTGTAGGCTTTTAAAGTATGCATTATTTTGTGCATAATTACCATTTTAAATATTTTAAAGTTGTATGAATGACATAAAAATTCCCATACAGCCTTTATTCAATTTCCTAAATATTAACATTTTATCACATTACTTTTTTTTTTTTATCACATTACTTTTAATTCTCCATTTTAAATTCTCCTTTAACAGCCAAATGTGTGGTGTTTTTCCTCTGAGGGTAGGTTACAGACCTGTTATTTCTGAATACACTTTAGCATTAACAGTTTTTTTCTTAAATAAATAAAAGCTGTATTATTGCCACCTTCTGCTTAAAAACTACCTGGATGGCTCACCCCGAACCTACTACTTTAGTTAAAATCTTAGTGCACCTCACCAGAGGCTTTGTAGGTGTTTCTGGTAGTTTTTCCCTGGAAAACATACTGGAGAAAATTTAAATCACCAGGTAATTGATTGCATCACCTAGAGATGAGCCCTGTTTAACTCTATTCTTCAGACCAGCAGTTGCCATCCAGTGGTCCTCAGATCACTGGTGGTTCATGAGGTCCGAAAGGTTGGCGACCGCTTGTTTTAGAGAGCTTTCTATTATCCCACATTAAAGCAAAAACAAAAACCTAAGCCTCAAAAATCAACTTCATTGCCCGGCTGGCATGACTCAGTGGTTGAGCCTCGCTCGACCTATGACCCTGGAGGTCACGGTTTGATTTCCATTCAGGGAACATGCCTAGGTTGTGGGCTTGATCCCTAGTGTGGGGCGTGCAGGAGGCAGTCGATCAATGATTCTCTCTCATCACTGATGTTTCTATCTGTCTCCCTCTCCCTTCCTTTGTGAAATCAATAAAAAAATATTTTTAAAAAATCAACTTCATTAAAACAGGGCAAAAACAACACTGGTTAGAATTGTTAAATCCAGTTCTGTGAATTTCTGAGGGCAAGTCCAGAAGGTGCTGTCTGCCGAGTTTCAAGGTGGCTCAGAGTCAGCACTAGGAAACCCCACTCAGCACAGGCTCTTTCAAGCCACATTCTGGCTGGTAAACTGCACATTTTCAGCACAGAACCTGCAAAGAGGAAGGGGCACTGGCCATCACAGAAGCCTATCTTCTTGGGTGAGAAAACTGTGACAGGCTCCTAGCATCGAACCCAGAAGGATGCAGGCCCACATGGTTCTGAGACACTGGGCAGATTCTGGGACACTGATGAAAGCTTCAGTCATAGGGCCCTTTGCTAGCTAGCTTATCCGAGTCCCTCTAGGACACAAAGCGGTGACCTGCACTCAGACTTCATCACTAATTAGTTGGCCAAGGAATCCTGCTGTGAACAAAGACTTTCTATGATAATAAAATCTCACTTTCTTCCTATGAAAAGCAAACATGGCCCCAAACCTAAGCTCTCCCACCAGAGGCTGTTTCTGCTCACCCCCATGCTGACGTGGATGGTGCCCCTGAAGGCCCTTTAGGGTCGCTGTGCCTCAGTTTCCTTCCCCATGTTTGTGCCGTAACACCGGTGCCTCCACAGGTTTTTCGGGAGAACTGATGAAATAATGTCTGTAAAGTGTTATAATTTGCAAGGATGAAAAGGGCTGTAACTACAAAGGCAAAGCGGTGCTAAAGAACGTTCCTAAGCTGCAGCCACTTCTATCTTCTGAACCGGAGAACCACAAGGAGGATCAAAGGAGGGTCGGTTTATTGACTGCTGCTCGCGAGGCCTCCTCCCTACACCTGGCAGAAACCCTAGCGTGAGGTCTATATGACTGTTCACTTAACCAGATCTTAAGACAAGCGGTACAAGGGATTCCTGGAACGCCTTGAGCAGAAGAGATGGGGAAGCAACATAGCTTGCTTAGCCTGTTACATTCTTCCATGAACGTGGACATTAAAAGTAAAAGGCAGCCTTGGGAGGGAGAAATGCAAATATGTAGGAAAAAGTTGTTTTGCCTGGTCTCCTTCTGGCATAGTGACTGTGTGAGGCTACAGCAGCTTGCATAATACAATGCTTAAGCTTGGCTAAATTAATCTCCCTTGCCATAAACGGGGTGGGGTGGGGGGGTGGGGTGGTGGTGGTGCAGAATTAAGCTTACGGGAAATAAGGCTAATCAACGCCGAGCAGTAACAAAGGGCACCAAAAACATTTCCACTGTAGCACGTCCCCCAGCTGGCCACGAGCCCAGAATTTCCATTACAACTTTTCAAAGAGAGCGAGCGACGGAGCAGAATATTTCACAAAAGCACCATCAAGGCCCCAACCTGGGATGCCCTGCTGCACAACCAAAATTTGTGAGAGGTCAGCCTTTCAGGGAGTCAAACACCCAGCATGTGGAACGGGCAGGCCTTTCATGTAGTAGGAGGGTTCAGGAAACGACCACTGTTTTGCACTGAAGTCTCAGAGCTTCACAGATCATTAAAGGGTTCGGAACCACAGAGAAAGGAGGGCAGAGTGAAGGAAATAAATCAAAAGTTCCCCTGGGATGCACGAACGCCTACTTGGAACAGGCTTTCAGCCGAATATCCTCCACATTAAACAACAGGGAGGATTTTTCAAAATAAAAGCAGAAAAGAGGTTCGTTTTGTTACAAGCAATGCACTTTTTTTTTGGTTGAAAGGTTGTGTGTGCCATAAAAAACTGACTGCTGTGGTGAGCGCTTGGGGGACATGGAGGCTGGGCTGGGGCAGGGGTGATGGTGAAAGAAAACAGTGGAAGTGAACAAAAGGCCCAACAGAAATGGCTCAGCCTGGGGCACCCCAAACAAGTGACAACGACTTGTCATATTTTAGGGGTAGGATGTTAGGAAGGGGAATGGTATCACCAGAAAGAAATTTCTATCATGTTTACTCCTTGCCATCCTTGTCTAAGAACTGAAATACTTTCCCCAGAGCCAGAAAGAGTTCTCTGGCTTGCTGTATAACATACCCCGTTGAAGACCTGGGGAAATGGGCTGCGTCACCATAAAGGCTTTGAAGCAACAGCTCTCTCAAAACCAGCAGAGGGAGCACAGCATCCGAGAACAGGAAGTAGTCAATCCCCAAAGCTAAGGATTTGTGCTCATCCAAGGCAATGGCCCAGAGCGGTCACAAACCTTCTGACCTTGCTTGTCTGTTATCCAGCAACAGTAAACAGCCAACGTAAGTGGTAGAATCCAGAATGAAATGCTCGACTACCCGCTCAGTGAGGATTTGTTTGTTGCAACAACCAGGTGAGGCAGAGGGAGGAAAGCAGAACTACCCACACTTGGGTCTGGACACAATTACCCTGAAGCCCAGTGGTGGGGTATCTGGAAAGAAGCAGGAGGGATCTCAGGAGGAAAAAGGCGACATGGAAGGCAACAAATCCATTTGAAAACCTGACAATAAGCACCAGAGCAATGAATTCACCTCAAAATCCAGGGCTCCCAGGTTAGTCTGTGAACAGCCCGTTTCTAGACTTTTTGCTTGGGGGGAGAAGGGGTTGAGACAAAAGCAGCAAAATAGAAGAAGGCGTAAGTCTGCTGCATGAGTGCCATCCTAATCTGCAGCTACAGTTTACCAACATGAGGAAGGGCTGAGGGACTGACCCAGTGCCGAGATTACCAGGCTCTGGGGTCTGGGGTAGACTATGGCAGAGGGGCTAGCCCCCAGGGAAGAACCTGCTGTTCCAGGCATGACTGTGCTGTGGTTTGTCACTGGAAACCATCTTTGCTCAGGTCCATACCATGTGTTAAAATGGCCTGACTAGTCTAAGTATGCATCTGCTCTATCAGGCATCCTTTGTTATTAGATCCTAATACTAATATTTTTTCATTGTAGGAAATGAGAGGTAGGTTAAAAATGCTAACTTTAAGACGTGTTAAACTCAATAGAATAAACAAAACCTATAATGCGACCTTCAGTTACACTAGGAAGTGTGCCTGCCTGCCAGGTGAAGGAGGGCAAGGAACAGAGCTCCGTGGCTGCCTGGCACTGCTGAGACAAGGGCCCCAAAGGAGCTCCTGGAAGCCTGCTCGAGCAGCCTGCAGCCAGGAGCCCAGGCGAAGATGCGCCAACTACTCTGCCCCATCTTCAGAACCTCCATGAGGCCATGGCAGTAATTCTCTATGTCATCAGGGACATGACCAGGACAATGTATGGGCAGTGAAAGGACTCAGATCCCACCTTAACAAAAGGAGAGCATGGCGTACAAGGGAACTGTCCAAAACCAGCAGAGTCCTATTCAATGAGTTCAGGTTCTCAGGAACAACAGGGCAGCCAGTTGACAAGAGGATTCAGGTACCGGGATTTTCCTGAACAGACAACAAGGATACTAAAGGACTCTTTTGGGCAAGGTATTTCAAGAAAGTTTTTACATTTAAAAAAATCTATCCTCCCGAGAGCTTCCAGCCCTGACCGCACCACTTGCAGGATGCGCACAATCCCCAGGCCGCATCCCAGCTTCTCCAGCTCCCACTGCCACTCCATGTCCACACCACACAGTTTATTTCAGCACTTGGGCTCATGCCAACTCCCATGTGGCAACCAGTCGGAGGTCCACAGGAGCAGGACCATATCTCTCATCTTCTCAGCAGACTCAATAAGCTCGGTAAGTGCTTGCTGACTATTAGAAATAACGTGTCAAGATTTTCCACTGGCTAACCCCTCTAACATTTTACATTTATACTGGCTAAACCCTCTAAGCCACTGGTTTCTAGAAAAAAAAAATTGTAACACATGTAAGACGTACCTCGTAAGGCACTTAGCATTTGGGAATTAGTAATTAGAATAGAAAATAATGCAAAAAAAAGAATATGCATTAGTATGAGTCTAAGATAAATATACTGGCCAAATGAGTACATGTACCTACCCACTTGGTAAATGTGCACATTTTAATTTACAAAAAAATGACTATATAAGAAACATCATATCCTTTAACTATATTATTCTGCCTAATCATCTGGTAGACACAATATGGTGCAGAGAAGCACATGGACTTTTCTCCTGAGTCACCTGAAAGGCTGGCATGGTCAGAAGAAATAAGGGCGTCTGCCTTGGCTGGTGTAGCTCAGTTTGCTGGGCATCGTCCGTGCTCTCAAAGGCTGCTGTTCGGATTCGCAGTCAGGCACATACCTGGGTTTCTGGCTCGATCCCTGGTAGAGAGCATGCAGGAGGCAGACAATCAATGCTCTAAGGTGTTCTGCTTTCACATCGATGTTCCTCTCTCCTCTCTCTCTCTCTCAAAATCAATAAAAAATAATTTAAAAAATATTTAAAAAGGAAACAGACTTCGTTTCTTTTTAAATTTTCACCCAAGTATATGTTTTTATTGATTTTAAAGAGAGGAAGGGGGAAAGAGAGACACTGATATGAGAAACATTGATTGGTTGCCTCCCAAACCTGCCTGAGGAATGAACCCACAACATGGGTATATGCCTTGACCGGGAATTGAACCCACAACCTTCTGTGTACATTCCAACCAACTGAGCCACCTTGGGCTGGGCTTCAAGTTTTGATACATAAATTCAGTCCACTGGACAGAACAAATTTTGAAATTTACTTTAAAACTTTTGTTTAATGCACAGCAGGATGGAGCATTGTCCCGTACACCAAAAGGTTGTGGGTTTGATTCCGGTCAGGGCACATACCCAGACTACAGGTTCAATCCCTGGTCAGGGTACATGTGAGAGGCAACTGATCGATGTTCCTCACATTGATTTTTCTCCCCCACCTTCCTTTCTCTGAAAACATATCCTTGAGTGAGCATTAAAAAAAAAAAAATTTGTCCTGGCTTGTGTGGCTTAATGGTTAGAGTGTTAGCCTGAGGTCTCAGGTTCGATCCTAGGCCCCAGACTGAGGAAGTGAGGGTGGCAACCAATCTATGTTTCTCTCTCTCCTCCCCCCCTCCCCTCCCCCTCTCCCTCCTTCTCCCCCTCCTCAGTGGGGAAAATGTCCTCCAATGAGGATTAACAAAAGGAAGTTTTATTTTGTTTTGTCTTTAAATCCTACATTTTCCAGAACGTTGAGAGTTTGCCCAATTCACTCGCTCCGCTTAAGTTGGTCAGGTATACAGTTTCACTGGGCCTATTTCCATCAGAATTTAATTGTTCCACAAATTTCAAATTCTTCCTCCAAAACTTAAACACCTGTCTTAACAACTCAAGGTCACAGACTCTAACCTGATTCCAAAACAGAGCATCTGTGGGAAGGAGAACTAAGTTCAGACCTTAGGAGGTGTGTGTTCGAATTAAGAATCACCAAATCCCAAAGGTGTTGGACCTTTGCCGCTCCAGCCCTCTCTAATAATAAAACACACAAAAGTCACCATTTCTTGCCAAAGTAAAGGAAAATCCAACCCTTGTACCTGGGAACAAAGATATAAGGGCTGCAGCTGAAAATACATAACCAAAGCATTGGAGAAAAAACTTCAGCTTAATATTGCTCAGAACATCCTCAAGGGTGTTTCACTCTTAAGCAAAAGACACAGGATAAAAATTCCAGACTGTTTTCAAGATAATAAAATGGCATATGATGGTGACTCACTAACTGACTAAAAGGGAAAAAAACCCATAAACAGTCACAGGAACCGTGAAAAGCTGCAGAATCTGGCAACAGTGAACCTCCTCCACCTCGCTTGGCTCTCGCCTCCAGCGCGTGCACACGCACACGCACACACACACACACAGGACCAGTTTGACGCCAAGTTGCAATTGGCTAATGGTGTACTCTACTGCTTAAAACAACATTTTATTCTTGACTTGCTCAATAAATCTGCTGAGAAAAATAAACAATGGGCTTCAATCTTATAAATAATCTAGAAAACAGAATTACTGTGCAAACAGTAGAGGCGACTTACTGCCCATGGTCAACAGAGCAGGAAAGTCCAATGTGGCACAGCGAACTCCAAGTCCTGGTCTCACTACCTTGGGACGTGAGAGTTCACAAGGACTTTCTGCCCACTAAACAGTCTAAAGCCTGCGGTGTCCAGGTTTCAACTGGTCTTTAAAGCAGCACCAAAGAAGATCTTGAAACCAACACAAAGAGCAAAAGGTGAGGAAAACGTTTCCTTGAAGACACAGAGGAGCTTTAGTCCTTCAGGACTGTGTGTATCTACTAGGGCCCAGTGCGCGAATTCGTGCACCTTGAAAGGAACTGTGGGCCGTGCGGCTGAGGGAGGCACAAGGGCAGGTCTCCGTCATCCTCTGCACCCCCCTCCCCGACCCCTCCTGTTGCAGCCCTGCTCCCGCTGCCGCCCTTGCCATGTGCTGCTGGCACTGGCCCCACTGGCACCCACTGATGGTACAGAATTGGGGCCGGCGCCAGCAGTGGGTGCAAGCGGGGCCGGTGCTATCAGTGGGTGTGAGCAGCAGCTGCTGCCCCGATCGCTTGTCAGGAGCAGGGGGAGATGGAGAAGCCCTCATGGGTGATCAGGGCCTGCAGCCACCGCTCACACCCGCTTGATGGTGCTGAGTGATTGGGACTGCTGTCGGGCACTGGCAGTGGGTGCGAGTGGAGTCGGCACTGGTAGCAGGTGCGATGCCTGCAGGACTGTGCGCGCGGGAGCAAAGAACTTTCACTAACCACCAGGGCTAGCCTCAATGACAACGACCGGCGCCCTGCCTTGGTCTGGCGCCCCCACTGACCTGCTCCACCATTTCACGGTGGCCAAGGCCTGCCATGTTCTGCACACGCCCCCTGGCGGTCAGTGCACAGCAACCGGTTGTTAAGTTGTTCCACCGTTTGGTCTATTTGCAAATTAGCCTTTTATTATATAGGATCATTACCATGTATTTTTATCCCTCATTTACACGTGTAAATACATACACACAATTTCACTTTTAACAGATATTAAGGGCCTGCTGAAGGGCTCTAAAGGTGACATAGAGAAATATTAAAACATGGTTCCTGCCCAGAATGCCTTACATTCTATATAAAGACATACATGCATGTGTGTATAAGAAAGAAAATGCATGAGGTGAGGGGGAAGGAGTAGAGTCTAAAGTTCAAGACTAAAATAAAATAAATATTACATTTTAACAGGCAGAACAAAGTACAGTTCTGTGGAGAAAGGAGCTGGGCTTTGTGTGTAGTGGTGCGGTCCATGCAGGAGTGGATTCAGGTGGCTCTCCGAAGTGCAGCCCCGGCAGGACCTGTGTAACTGGGCTCTGCAGTCTCAGTGACTGAGACTCAGGCACCTTCCCGGGAAGAACCCCAGCCCCATCGGCCTCTCCACTAGACTGTGAGCTCCAGGAGGGTAAGCATGCTCTCAAGCACCTCAGACACCCCACAGAGTGCCCCCAAACAGTTCTCAGAACACTCCCAATTATGCCAACTGTGATGACGGTTTAGATGCTCGAAGGCCAAATTCTGGCATTACTGATGCCACAATTTAGAGGATGTCAGACATTTAACAGAAGAAAGAGTCGTATTTCCTTAGTAAAAAAAAAAGAACAAAGTCCATTAATAAGGAAACAATTTCAAAATTGAACATCTCAAGAAGAAAACTTAGCTTAATGGAATTCTGGTGTCTCAAGTAAGGTTCCTCCTGCCTGCATTAGCTATTTTTATAATACAAGTCATGGTTTTCAAATTACATACGAGAAAAAAAATTTATGGGTGAGTGGAGGGGGGCATGATTTTTCTGCCACCGGTAAGCTGTGATAAGACTGAGGTGAATGTTTATCTTAAAACAAAGCAATTAATTTCTACTCTATTTTCTAAGTGTTACGGGCATAACAAAATTAAAATGAACCAATTATACAAGGATTATGATTTCAGATACATTTTGAAACTTATTTTTAATGTCAGCTTGTAACAGACTAGATGTATTTTTTTAAAACTTCAGCAAAATGAATTTTTAAAGTTAGGATGGATTCACAGATCTAGTAAGGTTAAAAAAAATCTATTAGCGATATAAAATATTAGCTCCAAATAGGTAAACTCAAAGACCATACCCCGAGTAATCACAATGTTTAAGTCTTTTTAAAGACCAATTCAAACCATTCATTTGTTTTACTAGCTAATAAAATGTGTGCATCTATTTTGGCTTAAAAGTCGTAAATGCCTCCATCTACAAATCCCCAGGTAACCAAGATCCAGCTGGATCATAAGAAACCTGGGCTAGCAAATACCAACAGCAAATAAATAAAACTGATCCTTATAAGCAGCACTGTGCTCAGTAATACTTTAAAAGTCCAAGGCAGCCCTAACTGTTTGGCTCAGTGCATAGGGCATCAGCCTGCGGACTGAAGGGTCCCAGGTTTGATTCTGCAAGGGCATGTACCTGGTTGTGGGCACATCCCTAGTAGGGAGTGTGCAGGAGGCAGCTGAAGTGATGTTTCTCTCTCATCAGTGTTTCTAACTCTCCATCCCTCTCCCTTTCTCTCTGTAAAAAATCAATAAAGTGTATTTTAAAAAAATGAAATAGAAGTCCAAGGCAGATTTCTAAGTGCAGATTCTACAAGCACTACCTAGTGTGCACTGAAGCACTCTCATGCCATGCCCAACTGTTCTAACACGGAGGTGAGGCCTTACGTGTTAACACTGAGAGCAGCACGTACACCAGGTCCCTGGTCTTAAAAAGTCAATTGTTAAGACCTCTCCACCCGCCTTGATATCAACACCAAAGTGCCTTACATGCAAATTTCTTAACTGCTTCACTTACACAAGGAATCAGCCCATCTCTCTCAGATGATGCTGGTCAAGTGGACCACTGCCCAAACACCCATACAGTTTAGTCTATCGGAGTGGAGAGATTCACACTTGTGCTCCATGTCAATGGGGACAAGCTCCTACGTGGGAATAACCAGGATTGCACACAGTACTTGCTCCCGAAAAGCAGCGCCTGTTTTTGTTGATCACTTCCGCCTTGCACGGAAAATTCCAACTCTCCATCTACCCGAGGACAAGTAAGTAAGGGAACAGGCATGGCACTTAAATGTCTACCCTTTTACCCAATCTTGCCAACCTCAAAGCACTTATATTTCTTATTCATATTTAAGGTGTGCCAGTAAAAGAAACAACTATAGTATTAAGTATGTAAACTCCAGATTGGTAAGCAGCCCTTCTTTCAAATAAAAAGCTTTCTATTAGAAACAAACATGGTGTAGCCTAACCTGACTCACAACTTACAGAGGAAAATAACAGTTTTTATATGAAATATGACAGGAGGTACAACTGCGTTTCTAGGGGAAACTGGGAAGCGGGAAGCTATACTATGAAATCCTGTCACTGATAATGAAAATAAGGCCCGATACCTCTCTGTGTGTTTGGAAAGTTTTGTAATAAAATATGGGAAACAAAATCAAGGCCTCAGAGTGAAACAATCTGCAGCTTTCACAGAACAAAAACCATATTATTCCAAGAGTGAACGTGGCACACAGGCTGCGGGTCCTGCAAGTCTTCTTTCATGTAAACGCAGGCGCCCTACTGGTGCTGTTCAGCAGGCGCGGACTGGAGCCCGGAGTCCGACTGTCCCGGGAGCCCAGTGATGTGATGACCCTGGTCTCAGGGTCACACTGCGAGCGGGAGGACACACAGCATTTGCAGCAGCGATCTCTGACTTTAAACGGAGATTTTCCTGAAGTATCGTTATGTGGTTATAACACATTGGTTCTCATTAATATCAACCTATGCAGTAAGTCCACCCTCTGCTATGTAGCATTAGTTTAAGCACTACTGAGGTTAGAAAACTATTTATCTAAGGTTATAATGCTGAATGTTCAAATAGAATGGTAATTTTTAACCTCTTAATATTAACAGAATCTCGATTACTCAGTTCTAAAGCCCTTTCCAAAGAGCAGTCATTCTTTGCTGGGAGATAGGTTCTATGCAAAAGATATTTTGTCCAAAGAAATGAACAATTAATCTTCAATAGTTATGTACATATTTAACAGAACTCACTCCCAGAAATGTGGCTGAGAAAGGTGATTGATTTTCATGATATTTCACACATTAAAATTTTAAATCTAATACTTTTCTCATCCTATCACCCAAAGTTAAAAAAAAAAAAACCAACTAAACATCAAAACCACTTACTCGTTCATTGGGCTCTTGGTCCCATTAAAAACAGTGACACATTTTCAATAGAGAAAATCAAGATAAAGGCAGACTTCCATTTTCCTAAATCACTGTCAGCTCCCCATTTTCGGTCTTACTACAAGACTGAATTATTACAAGAACAAGGTTTCAGACCTCAGCTTGGATGCTGTCACTTTTTTTTCTCTTTAAAAGCCTTCAAGGGGGGATCTCCAAACACACTCTCAAGAGTGCAATGTCCCCCAAAGTCAGCTGCAAGCCCTAACTCTGGCCTAAGCCCTACTGCATCACTTGCTGCAGCTTCCCCTCCAGCCACACTAGTGCACTCACTGGGCATGTTTTGCAATTTCCTGTCTCCATGCCTTTGCTGGTGTTATTTCCTACAGCTGGAAAGTCACTTTTCCTTCACCCTCCCTCCCAACCTCGGCCTGTCAAAAAATGTATCCTTCCTTCAAAGTTCAGGTCAAACACTACACTCTCCAAAGAACCTTCCAGAAGCCCTCAGCATCTGTGCACACTGAAGGGCCTGAACCTCCACCTCCACCAAGGAGGACTCTGAGCACATGCAAAGGTTTTCTCTTCCCTGCAGGGCACGGACAACATCTTGCTTCTCTTTAGAGACACTCTGCCCATTACAGTGCTCAGTAAGCACACAACATTTCTAAAAACTGAACTATATGGAATGTTTAGCTCTAACAATGGGAAAAGGGGCAAAATGAATTTCTAGTACAGTAACTATTAATGTACCAGCAACTGGGTTTACAAATAACATGAGCTCAATTTCTATTGGACTAGGTTCTCAAAAATAAAACTGCAGAGATGAGAAAGGCAATTAAGGACGGGCGCCTTTTCACCTCCTTCCTCCGCAGGCTAATCACAACTCTGGGGCATTTGTTCCCTCTACCAACTCGTAGCAGATCAAATTGTCTTCTCACTAATATTAGCCGCATCTGAGACAGGTCACTGAGTAAGTGCTCCCTGTCTATGATCCAGTGCTGGCTAAATTTGTCTGAGCAACAGCAGATAGAGAGAGCCACACACAAAGTCCAGCCAGGGTTCCAGGGACAGTCATTCAGGTGTCAGACACAGAAAGTCTTTGGTTCAAACAACACAAACATGTTTTCAGCATAAAAGATAAATGTCACTGTCACCTGAGTAATCATCTCATAATTTTGAAGAAAACGGCAATGTCTGTATAAAAATCAAACAAAAGGCTATTTTGGAACACCCCTCATTTTATATTACTCCCCTCCTGATAATTAAGATTCAACTCTATCTGGTCTCTCATTTTTTCCAGGCATTACCTTAGCATAACTCATCAATCCAAAGAGTATCTGAAGTCCTTAAAGCAGAACCCAACCCAAGGGGCCTGGTTCCGTCATCCTCTCAGAATCTCAGCGAGGGGACACGTACTGTGGTTTATACAAATGTACTCAGACCCAAGACTTCATGTGGTTTAGGCCCAATAGTGTCTTGAGAGAGAAGTGCACAGCTAAGCAGAATCTGATATACTCTGCAAAGATTCTTTACTCTATTTACTCCTAATTATTGAGGGAGACAAAAGGTTACAGAGAACGATAATAAAAGTCAGGGTATCTGCACAACCATGACACTAAAATATTTATTTGACTTGCAGTTACGCTCCTGGGCATCACGAGGCTAACATGTAATTCCCACGCCGCTGAACCTCTCTGAACAGTGGTTTTCCACCATCATAACCACTACGCCTGCTTTAGTGGGCAGCAGGGCTCAAGGCCTGTGCAATAAACACCAGACCGAAGAGCCAGGAAAGCTGCTCTGTCCATACCCACCAGGAGCCTTTGTCTGCACAACTCACTGAAGAACTGGTAGGAGCGGAAGTCTCCTCCACAAAGCTCCAAGACCAAATACAACCCTTAGACTAGGCACTGCCCTCTACCCCTTCCCACTTTTTCAACTAAAATAATTTTTGGAAAGTGAGACTAATAAAAAAACAG
The DNA here is from genome assembly GCA_004026665.1 of Murina feae. NCBI lineage: Eukaryota > Metazoa > Chordata > Mammalia > Chiroptera > Vespertilionidae > Murina > Murina feae. The sequence goes on from PVJC01007492.1 coordinate 18,944, forward strand.
GTACTTTGTTTTTACACAGATTCCATTTGTTTATAAGCAGAAAGTAATTGTGTACTTTCATGGCATTTAGCTCCTCTGCGTAGTATTGGGGTAGATGGGCATTGGTGTAGATGGGACGACCAATCATTTTCAAGTGTTTTTAGGCACTCTTTATCGATAGCATCTCATTTAGATTCTAAAAACTATTATTTTTTAACAAGATTTTTAATATTTTTTTTATTGGTTTCAGAGAGTAAGGAAGAGGGAGAGAAAGAGAAACATCAATGATGAGAAAGAATCATTGATTGGTTGCTTTCTGCAATGCCCATACTGCGGATCGAGCCTACAACCTGGGCATGTGCTCTTGACTGGAATGAAACCCAGGACCCTTCAGTCCGCAGGCTGACGATGCTCTATCCACTAAGCCAAACTGGCCAGGGCTCAAAACTAGTCTTAGGAGAAGAATCAGCCCATTTTACAGACACAGACATTAAAGGACAGAGAGACTGAATAATCTGTGTAAGGCCCCAGAGCAGGTTAGTGGCAAAGGAGGTGAGAGCCATTATTTTGCACAGTGAGAGCCCAAAGTGTGTGGACATTTTACAAAGACTGTATGGAGCACCTATAACATTCTCATGCAAAGAAACCCCAGTTCAGAAAAAATAACTTCCCAATAACAGCTCAAAGCAGACTGCACAGTCAAGAGAGATCATCACGTACTACAGTTACTGGTGAAACCAAGAATAGAGCACAGGTTGGCTGACCCAGGTCCCGGCCCAATCGAGCTGTTCTTTGGATGCTGACACCCTTCTGAAGTTTCAAGTCAGTTGAGAATAGCAAAGAAATGAGTTAATAATTTTGGTAAGTAGAACAGAATGTGGGAAGTAGCTAAGGACTTGCTATATGAAGATTTCTACCAAGGGAGTTTTCAACCAAAAACACTGGTGTCTGCATATTTCATCTTCCACAGCAAAAATGAAAAAGGACCTTTGCCCTCCCCTCCCATGAGTTGTGAATGATTAGCTTGCCTGTGCTGATAACTAAGAAAAATATGAGTGCCTCTCCCAGCTGATTAGAATACTTAAAGATTTACTCTACTAACAAACTCCTCCAATTCTATGCAAAGACAAATGGACACCAGGAACAGTTAGTCAATGTCAGCCATAACAAATCTCCACTAGCTCCGATGGCCATGTCCTGAAGAGGCGAAAACAGGAAGACTTCTGGGAGCCAGAGAAGCAAGGAGGGGAGCCACATGACCAGGAAACTGAGATGGCGGAGAAGTGATGGGGAAGGGTCCCAGGAAAGAGGTGCTAGAAAAACACAGGCAACCAGCTTGAAGAGTTGGTGCAGTGAGAAAACACTACTTACTGAGTTTGACATCATCAGTAAGAATAAGGAACAGACGGCTGGCATGGCTCAGTGGTTGAGCACTGACCTATAAACCAGGAGGTTACAATTCAATTACCAGTCAGGGCACATGCCCACGTTGCAGGCTCAATCTCAAGTGTGGGGAGTACAGGAGGTAGCCGATCATGATTCTCTTTCATTGATGTTTCTATCTCTCTCTCCCTCTCCCTCCCTCTCTGAAATCGATAAAAATATATTTTAAAAAGGAGGAGAAGCCAAGAGCAAGAAGAAAAACAGAATAAAAAAATTAAGTTTAATCTAGGTTACCAAGGCATCCTACTCGAGAGTTAAAACTAGATAAAATTAGCATTTCCAAATGCTAGACAGATTTTAAATTTAGTGCTTAACCTTGCTATTATAAATTTGTTTTTTAAAACAGAAGGATAAAGTAATTGTCGAGCCATATCTTGTATCACATTCTTCAAGTTTTAGCAGCACACAGGGATAGATAAAACTTGAGTTGAGAGGTTATGATCTAGCCCATCACATCAAGTCAAAGCTACTCACTGATCTTGCTCAATTTCACCCCAACTTGGCCAAATCAAAATTCCTACACTCAGGTAAAGGCATTTTAGTTTTTAAAAACAGATATCAAACTTTAAATAGCTCAAATGCTCAAAAAAATTTTTCACTGTTCTACATTGAATACCTCTTTCCAATTTGTTCTGGAAAGATAAAAAAATATGTTGGCTTTATGGATTATTACATACTTAATTTTTATGTCTATGAACATTTTTCTCTCTTTTTACCATTCTCATGATCCATTTCTCAGCATTTGTAGATATATAATAAATATTAAAAGTTTAATCTAGCTATGACTGATGATGCAAACCACAGATTTATAGGAGGTTATATTTGAAATCTCAGAACCTGCTTCCCTTATTATGTTATCGCTGTTCTTAAGGTACTATAAAGAAAGTATCCAGAAATGTTCATTAAAAACAAAAAGGAAAACAATCAAAATAGAAGAAGAAATCAATATACAAAACCCAATTAGAAAACGAAAAAAACCAAACCAAACAGCAACCTACGTACTTTTACAATGAATATTCTTTGTCTATCTCCCCCCCTTCCACTCCTGGAGAAAATGTCTAAATGTTCACCCCATCCCTGAGTCCTAGAGTGTGCTTCAGCAACAGGCACTGGACAGGAGGGCCTCCCCTATTCCCTGACCTAGCCAGAGGACCTGTGAGAAATTACAGACAAATGAAACAGAATCCCTTGCTAATGATGCCTTCACATAACTTCACTCTGAAATGCTCTCAGCAAACCCTCCTACCCACGTTTACTAAGAGTACTCATCAGGTCTGACTCTCAGCTTTGTGAAATATCACAGAATTTTTAAAAGCCTCATTTAGAAACTTATAAAATCTTTATGCATCTCTCAAATAAAAAGTGCAAACTTCCAGGGCTAGAAAATTAGAGTTAAAACTACTCTTCAAAACATAGCAACCTTAAATACAGAAAAAGTCCCACTAGAATTCAAAGTGTATGAGCTACAAACCAATCAACGAAATCCAAACTAGTGATAAATGACATTTCCTATTTCAGCCACTGTATTTAAAATCACATGTCAACGCCCCAACACCCTGACCCCTCCCTCCTCACTAACCCTGTGGCCCAGGACCTTTTTGTTCTTACAACATAAGTCCACTTTCTTTGGGAGACAGGCATACTCTGTCACTTTAATCTAGAATCATAATCTAAAACTAACCGCCAAGGAAGGAAAAATAGGATGCTAGAGGCCAGCCTGCGTCTGAGCACAGCGCAGGGTTAAAGGAAACCATTTCATAAGATCAAGTGTGGAGAAGCAGCAGGGAGCGAAGAGGAAAAAATCAAGTTACATAAAGTCCAATTGTACTCACTGTTTCCTTATTGGGAAGCAGCTCCTTTCTGATCCTGAAGAAGTTCTTGCCGTACTGCCTGAGCCCCTTAACGAAGCGTTTCTGTGATAAAAGGAACAACAAATGGGATGTAAAAACCGAAAACAAAACAGGACGTCAGCAAAGCAGACCTCGGCCATCAGCAGCATAACAGAAGTCTTAGCCAGGGAATACCGACCTGGCCCCCACCAGGTCAGGCCCCTCAGCCTTCATCTGAACCCCAAGCCCGCATCCCACACAGGTTGGGGAAAGAACGTGGTGTGTGCGGCTCGGAAGCAATGTGTGCCCTGGTCCACGAAGAGATAAACAACAAATGTGTTCCGCGTTTCAATAAAGCAGCACAACTGCTCCCACCTGAGAACGAGGCTTCCCAGAGCGTCGAGCAGAAGGGAGGGAACAGAACCAAACCTGGAGGATTAAAAGGCCTTTCCTTAATCCGAGGAATTCCCTAGGCAGGGACCGGGGTCGGAAGCCCACGGGGGGCCTGCCCCGCCATCTCCGCCACGAAAAGCCACTCCAGGGCATCAAATAAAGATCCGCCAGCAGCCCTTCCTGCCCCCCACGCCTCTCATCGCCCCCCTCCGCCCATGGCCTCAGCGGAGCGGAGACTTTCACTTTGTCCCATTCCTCCCGGCCAGCCCCTCCCTGCCCCAGTGGGGGCAGCTCCCGGCTCCCCGGGCCCCCACCTCGGGGCGGGGCTCGGAGCCGGTCGGAAGCCCTGCCTACCCCCGCGGCACGTCCCGGTCCGGTGGGCGCGGGTGGCGGGCAGCCACAGGTACGCGGGCTGGCGCCGAGCGCACTCGGGTCCGGGCAGCGGGAGGCCGCGCCTGTCACTGGCTCCGGCTCCACAAAGCGCAGGGAGGTGGCAGCGGGTGGCTCGGTGTGACCGCGGCCGCGCAGCGCGGGCCGCCGCTGGCACCAGGGGAGGAGGCTGGAGCACGGCGCACCGAGCCCGCGGCCGCGGGCGGCTGCAAAAGGCGGCCTGGATCGCCGCGCTGCCCGCTGGTCGCGCACTCCGGCCCCCACCGGGGACTCTGCGCCAGGCCTCCCGGTACCGCCTGGGCTCTAGTTCCTTCCTCCAGAGCCACAGGAATAAATCCTGGCAGCAGAGCACAGAAACTTCCTACCGCAGCGAGAGTGAGCAGGGAGCGCCCAGGGTGCTGGGGCCGCGCTGGCACTCGGGGCCCTTCCCAGGCGGCTCGGTTTCTAGTCCTCCCTCCCGGCGGGCACAGGCAGCAGCGCTACCGCCGCACGTCCTCCACCCCTGGGCTCCAGGATGGGAGGCTGGCCCCCACGACCCTCGACCCTCGCGGTCCCTTCCGGCCTGGGATTGTGGGCGGCTGCTCCCGCGAGGCCCCGGCATTAGCCTGCACCTCGCAAGGCGCCGTTTCACAACTAAATCACCGTGGAAGCTTCCCAGCCAATAAATCACCTGCCCACCGGAGGAGAGTCCCTCCCACTCCCCGTGTTTGAGACGAGCCGGGCAAATTCAGTGAGGAGCCAGACTCGGCCTGCAAGACAGATCTGCAACCTCCCACTCCATTCCTAGAGGCTCTGCGTTTTCAGATTTCACCCCTTTCTGAGATATGACTCATCATTGTCAATTTTCACTATAATTCTTATAGGTCAAAGGAAAAGTCTGTCAAGGCACAAAAAAAGCAAGCCCTCCTCCAGTGTGGGAAAGAGTGACCTCGGTTACTTGACAAAAGTGTCATTCTAATTACAACACGCATCCTGGACTACATGCGAGGCTTCTCCATGGGGGACACGGAGAGGAATGAGGCTGCTCTGTCCTCAAGGAGCTCCATGGCAAATAGGTAAACAGATCAATCTCCGGGCCCTTAGAAAAGCATCAGAGGAACAAAGGGCTGTGGGTGGGGCTAGGAGGAGGAAGTAATTTACACCGCTGGTGTCTTAGAGGAAGTGACAAGGAAGAGCCTGAGCCTGCCAGGTGTGCTCAGCAGGGCTTCAAGCAAAGGAGTCAGCCAGGAAGGGCATACAGAACATTCTGGGAACTGCAAGGAGGACAGGGTGTGCAGAAAAGAATGCCAGCAGGTAAGGCTGGAGTGGCAAGAGAAGATCGGGTTGCAGAGAGCCTTTTAGACCAGGCTGAAGCCTTATGGCTCATGAAAAGACCGGATCAGGATGGCTCCAGTGGCAGTGCGGCTGTGGCCTAGGGGCAGACTGGCTGCAATCAAGAGACCAGCTAAAGAGGCTGGTGAGATAAGCCAGGGGTGAGAAGAGGGAGGCCTGAACTCAACCTCAGCCATCAGAATTAATGCTTCTTCATCCACTGTAAGTATTTACTGTGCACCTAGCACTGGGAGGAATTTGAAAGTAGCCATGGACCTTTATTAAAACAGATTCATTTTTAGCAGGCAAGATACATGTGTGTGGAGTCATTACAGAAACATCTGAGAGAATTCAGCCAAGCATGAAGTACTAAAGCGCAGCTCCTCAGTGCAGCAAGGGAGCCAAAGGCACAGGCTGTGTAGTCCAGAGCGCCTTCCCCCCAAGATGGTGAGGCTCCTCCAGATCACGAAGAACTGACAGCATGTGCGAGGTGGAGGGGGTTGGGAAGGCCCTCTATGAAAGACAGAGGAGGTTGTAGGAGAGGGGAGTCTACACAAAGTTGAGAGGCGATCCGGCATGAGTGTGATGGTGGAATTCCAGGACCAGCCCAAAGGACACACAACAGGCCCACGAGGAAAGGCCAGCACAATGGAGGCGGTGACCAAGGAAGGCTGACTCTAGAACATCAGGCTAATGTGGTGGAACTGAGCAAACTTGAGTTCAGATTCTGATTCTTCCTCTGGACATCACCTATTCAACTAATAATTACTAAGTACTATATGCCAGAACTTTACATATATTAATTTAAAACCCTCACAACCTAAAAGAAATTCATTACCTCCATTTTGCAGACAAGGAAACTAAGGCACAGACGGTTAAGTAAATAGACCAAGGTCACCCAATGCCTCAGAGAAAAAGAATTCAAACCCAGGCTCCAAATCCATGCCCTTTGCTGCCACGCTCTGTCAAATGGAGGGAAGAGCCTGAACCATTTTCAGTCATGGTGCCAGTACCATTACCTGTGACTCTGCCCTTCCCTGTTGGCCCTACCATCAAATCATCAAGTCCTCAGTATTCTTCCTTTCAACACCCTCCTTTCTTGCCTATTACAGGGCTAGTCTCAGGCCAAGCCCTTATTCCTCTCCCCTACTAGCTGGCTATTAACCCAGCTCCCTCATTCAGCCATTTACAAGCCCCTGCAAGCAATTTCTCAAAACCACCAAGTTTGCCATGAGTCCCATACTGTCTTGCTCCCACCCCTCTCTGAGGATAGCTTTAACCTATTCCGAGTGGTGTGAACACACCTTAGCCCTGAATTCGGGGCCCTCCAGGATCCTGTCTCTGTCCACCTTTCCAACCAGATGTCCAGTAAAGCCAACTAGTCCATGTTGCAACTGTCTGAACTGCAGCCTCTGGGCTACCTTTTCTACTACTCTCTACAGCCTACTCAAGATACCTCCAGTTTACTTCAAGCCCAGTCCAAATCCCTCCCACTCCAAAAGGAAATTTCCCTGACCATTCCCTCCCATTCATCTGGCATTTATTTGTATAAGGTCTCATGTACTAATAGAGTCTACAGCTCTGAAGACAGGTACTGTATCTTACTCTATTTGGCTCCCTATAGCATTAGGCAGTTGGGGCTCCCATGTTTCTGATATATAAGGGAAACAAACCATGAGATGACAGGTTGGTTGGGCTGGGGTGGTCACCGTGGGAAATGGTTAAAAATCAAAGGGTTCATTTTGAACTGTGACTCGCTTGGTTTTATGACATGAAACTCTCCTGATTTTCCTCGTATCACCTGGCTTAATTCTCTATTCAACCTCTAAATGTTGAGTCTTCTCATGGCTTTGTTCAAGGCTTCCTGCTGCTCTCAAACTCCCTCCCAATGTATCTCCCACTGCGCCCTGGGCTCTAAATATCATTTAAGATTCTTATGACTGTTCTCAAGGCTAAATCTATGGTCCAAACCCACTGGGAACACTTGCTTGAATGTCTCAGACATTTCAAACTGCTTCTAGAAATATGCATTTGACATGTGGTGGTGAACACAGACCACTTCTGTCAATGTATTTCAATGACTATGCTATCAAGTGCAAGCACCACTGGCCCCACTTAAAAAAATTAAAAAAAGGAAGTAAAAGCTTCATGTGGCCTGCGCTGTTACTTCTCTATGGAAAGCCACAAGGCCTCAAAACTGGCAAAACATCTGCTGCTCAGAGACCAGCCTTTACCTTGTGGTTTACCAGAAATGCAGAGAAGCCTTTAAAATCGAAACAAAGCCAATCCACTCAGAGTTGGTCAGTGATCAGAATAGGTCAATATGTTAAACAATCCTTTCCCTCTATTAATTCATTTCTCTTCAAATGAAGACCTTAAAGTCTTTAAGACTAATTTAATAATTAACATTACTGATTTAAAAATAGACATGTCTAGGCATACCTTGGAGATATTGTGGGTTTGGTTTCAGACCACTGCAATAAAGCAAGTATTGCAGTCAGTGAGTCATGATGTTTTTGCTGGTGAAGGGTCTAGCCTTCTATTTGTTAAAAAAAAAGGGGGGGGGGCAACATCTGTGAGGTCTGCCTGTACTCTCAGCTTCTGAATGTCAGCTCACAGACATGGTCTGTTTCTTAGTAGTGGAGCTGAAATTCAGCATTTCCAGTGCTGAAATTCCAGGCCTCATGAATTATTTCTATGTTCCTTACCTTTCCTGTGCCTGACGGTGTACAGGTATTGGAATGCCAGGATGCCGAGGGTGAAGCGGTAACATGGGCTGGGTCACTGCCCCGCGTGCTCAGCAGCCTGCTGGTAACGCTTCACAGCCTGGCGGCTGGGCCCCGCTCAGGAGCTGGGACTGAGGGGCGTGCAGGTGCTCGTTTCCACTTAACCTGTGTGTGTTCCTTGGGAGCAGAAAACAAGTCTTTTGCTATTTCTGGATCCTCACAGCCAGATGAGATCCAAATATAAATATAAATTTATTTATGGCAAGGAGATTATTCTTTGCTTTGTTTTACAAACTTAGTCTGTGGCTATGCTCCAGTTTCATATATGTTGACATATAACATCATATAAATTTAAGATGTACATGTTAATTTGATACACAAATATTGTAATATGATTGCCACTGTAGTGATAATTAGAACCCCTGTCATGCTACATAATTATACTTCAGTTTTTAGACAAACTCTTATAGTTTTCCATTACTGAGTTAAAATTTCCTATCATCAGTTCCTAGTAGAGAATATTTAATTCCTGGCTTTAAAAAAAGTGAATTACCTGAACATAGTATTTACTGTTAAACTGGGTTTTAATAGGCTCTGGAAAGCTCTATTTCTTATTTTTAATAGAATGCAAAGAATATGAGATTCAAACTCAGAAGTTTTGGGACCTACTTTGCTCCTCTGTCCCATAAAGGAAATTTTGACATGGCTGTTTATGGACACAGCCAGCTTTGAAATGGGAAATACTTAGTAGGAATAAACATAATTGGGTCACAATGCAGTGACATTTCTCTTATGATAAAATTATATGTTCCAAAGTCCCTGGTGCTACTGCCGAGCCTGCCCCATGTCAGCCTCCCGAGCCCTGCGCCCATGGCCTACCCAGATGCTGACCCTCTCCACCCTTGGCATGGCAGGGTGGGCCGAGGCTAGCAGCTTTGCTGTCATGCGTCATGATATGAAACTGGCAGGGAAACACCACCCTATGCAACAACAGGAACAGCTAACACTGAGTAGTGCTAGGGCATGTCTTCAGGCCTACGTGCATTGACTTACTGAAACATCACAACAACCTTCAATGAGTCAATTAGGGACTATTACGATCTCCATTTCACAGAAGGAAAAACTTACCATGCCATCAATCCAGGGTCAGGGTGACATCTATAAACAACTGGGAGCCTCAGGGATGGGCGAGGTCTGAGAACGGAGTCCAGGACAGGGTGCAGATCACAGACGGCACGATGGGCATCTGTTGCCTTTGTTTACCTTTCAAGGTAAGTGTTCTCAAAAATCTATCAATGAGTAAGTAAGGGCTGTAGTCTCAAAACTTATTCTTGCCTCAATTTCATCTTTGAAATTGGCAAAAAATGCCTGCCTTATTCATTTCAAAAAATTGTTCTGAACATCAAACTGGATAGCAAAGAGAAGAGTAGTAGGCTGGGGCTAAGTCCCTCAAAGAGTAAGGTGCACTGATCGCCCTCATCTGCACTTGGAACTCCCAACATTATTCTTCTCAAGGGCTGGATCTGACCTGAGTCCGCAGCAGAGAAGAGAAGCAGGACGAGGGGACTAAGCCTCAGAAATGGCTAAAAATTAGCTCTGCGTTAACTGCTGGCTGAGAGCTTTCAAAATTAACTCCCATTGGTGAATTTTAACTAGTGCATCACAGTCAGAAACTCACACCAGGACTTCTAAAAGTGACTTCACTCAATCCTCTTACATAACTGTTTGGAAAACACTGTCGGTATTAAAATGATTCCCACTGTGAAAATGGCTCCTTCTGCTCTACCCTGTTTTCTGCACAAAATTTTATGTTAATAACTTACTGGTTCTCAGGGGGCTGAAGAGCAGGCATATTTGCAAGTAAGCAATCCACAGTGCCCCCTCGCTCCGGGATAGAGATATAAAAGTGCAACCCATAAGCCAGGCAGGGAGCAAGGAGTATGCCCACTGCTTTTCTCAAGGTATGGGACAACAGAATCCCAGTGAAGATGTGGCCTAAATGTGGGCCTACATTAAGGGAATCTCCTAAAACCCTTCACCTAGGGAGCAAGGTGAAGAAATGAGAACACGGGTGCCACGCAGAAGCAATGAAAGCCTTTCCGAGCACTGGTATTACACATGCCCACCGGCCCACCATGGGCTCTTACTGACCCTATTGCGTTTCATCCTTATAGTCTTGTTTGGTATAGATTCCTGCCACCATAGCCAAACGTGGTTCTTGCTGGAGGTATACTAATGATGCTGTGCCCACCATAGCCAAACATGGTTCTTGCTGGAGGTATACTAATGATGCTGTGCCCACCATAGCCAAACATGGTTCTTGCTGGAGGTATACTAATGATGCTGTGCTTTGAAAAGCGTCATTTGGTTTTGGATTTTAAATATTTAACACAATAATGAAAGGGTGACTGAGTAAAGCACTACTTTTTCAATAAATAGCACCCAGAACCAATTTGTCTGGGAGGAGACATGCTAGCAATCATTGTGGGCATTTCCAAGAGTCTTCGTATATTGCTCCTCATTTCTGATTACTTTTAAGTAACTCTGAATTTACTAGCATTAGTCCAGGTTAACTACATAGTGACATTTGGATTTTCAACTGGACAGAAGGTCAGTGCCCCTAATCCTTGAGTTATTCAAGGGTTAACTATCTAATCTAATAAAAGAGTAATATGCTAATTGCATTACTCTGCTACATACCAAGCCATGCCCACCAGCCAATCAGAGTGACTATATGCAAATTAACCCAACCAAGATGGCCACTGGCAGCCACAGAGCTAGAGCAAACAGGAGGCTTTGTTGCCCTGGCAATGGAGGAAGCTGCCTGCCTAGGCAGACTGTGGCCTCCACTCAAGGCAACAAAGTTTCAATTATAGAAGATAAATAAATCCCAGATACCTGCTTCCAGCCAGCCTCACTGGGAGCTTGGGTTACTGGGGGCTGTGGCCAGCCTGCAAACAGCAATCAGTCTCTCACCCAGGATGGCCCCACCCTCATGGGGTGAGGGTCCCTGATGGGGGGCTTGGCCAGCCTCAGCCATCAGCCCCTCACCGAGGCTGGCCAGGCATCCCAGCAGGAACCCCTACCCTGAAGAGGCTGTGGCCAGCCTGCAAACAGCAATCAGCCCCTCACCCAGGCTGGCCAGGCACGCCAGCAGGACCCCTCCCTGAAGGGGGTGTGGCCAGTCTGAAAACAGTTCTCAGCCCCACACCTAGGCTGGCCAGGAACTCCAGTGGGACCCCCACCCTGATCCAGGACACCCTTCAGGGCAAACCAGCCAGCCTCCACCCATGCACCAGGCCTCTATCCTATATAATAAAAGGGCAATATGCAAATTGACCCTAACAGCAGAACCAATGGGAATGACTGGTCACTATGACACACACTGACCAACAGGAGGCAGACGCTCAATGCAGGAGCTGCCCCTGGTGGTCAGTGCACTCCCGCACAGGGAGCTCTACTCAGCCACAAGCCAGGCTGATGGCTGCCAGTACAGTGGTGGTGGTGGGAGCCTCTCTCAGCAGCGCTAAGGATATCTGACATAAGGATAGCTTAGGCCTGCTCCCCGCTGGCAAGTGGACATCCCCCGAGGGCTCCCGGGCTGCCAGAGGGATGTCTGACTACCAGCTTAGGCTTGATCTCCCGGGGAACGGTCCTAAGCCAGCAGGTGGACATCCTCCGACTGTGAGAGGGCAAAGGCCGGGCTGAAAGACCCCCCCGCCCCCCGAGTGCACAAATTTTTGTGCATTGGGCCTCAAGCAGTTAATAACTGGCTGGTTTGGCTCAGTGGATGGAGCGTCGGCCTGCAGACTGAGGGGTCCCAGGTTTGATTCCAGTCAGGGGCACGTGCCGGGTTGCGGGCTCAGTCTCCAGTGGGGGGTGTGCAGGAGCAGCCTATTGATGATTCTCTCTCATCATTGATGTTTCTGTCTATCTCTCCTCTCCCTTCCTCTCTAAAATCAAATATATCTATAACCATAGCTAATAGTTTCATTAAACTAGTTATAGTTCTAAAAAGGCCAACGGGATAACTATTTAAAATAATAACCACATTTTTATTATGGTTCTCATCTCTCTTCTAGAGCAGACATTCTTCTCTAGCTCAGACTTCATTACACTTTCTATTCAGAGTATCATCTTCCACAGTCTCAGAACATCCCAATCTCAACATGGACAGTCATGTGTCCTAGACCACGGCCTCCTCAAGGCTCTTCCATACACTCTCCAAGAGGAGTCGTTTGGACCAATAGGACAGAAGTGATGCTGGTGGACTTGTGAGGCTGCAGTGCAAGCAATACAGCTTTAGCTTGGCTCTGCCTCTGCAGAGACACAGCGCTGAGCCACCATAATACCAAGCCTGGCTCTCCTAAGGCCGCCAGCAGTGCCGGGAGACCACGCGGGGCCGAGAGACACCTGGAAGCTACCACTTTCCAGCCCCCAGCTGCTGAGGCTTCCTGGCTTGGGCTCCTGAGTGAAGGCGCCTTCAAGATGGCTCCAACCCCACCTACCATCTGACTGCAACCTCACGAAAGCCCTTCAACTCAGAACCACACAGCTGAGCCACTTCTAAATTCTCATCTCACAGAAACAGAAAGATAATAAATGAATATTATTGTTTTAAGTTGAGGTCATTTTTTTATTGATTTTTTTTTAAGGGAGAGAGAGAAGCATCAATCAGCCTCCTCCTGCATATATCCCAATTGGGGAATCAAACTGACAACCTGGGCATGTGCCCTGACCGGGAATGGAACCCACCACCCTTTGGTATGTGGGACAGCACTCCAACCAACTGAGCCACACTGGCCAGGACAGCTGAGGTAATTTTTACTGTTGGGTATAATTTGTTATGCAGTAAGAGGAAACCAATATGAAATTCATTACAAAAACTAAAAACTCTAACTACATTGTTAGTCAACTATTAAATGAACCAGTAAATAAGCCTCCTATTAGACTTCTTCAATCTGCATGTCCTTTCACTATAACCTTACTCTGCTTTCACACATAGCTCGTATTACCATGTAACATGACATGTTTTACATGACACTAAATGCATCAGGAAACGTGTTCACTTCTGTATCCCAGCCCCAAAAGCAGCATGTGGTTGGCACAGCAGTTGATCAGCAATCAATCACTGGCTGGCTGGCCGGCCGGCTGAATGCGTGAATCTGGAGGTGAGCTCACTTGGCCTTCCCAAAGCTCTATTTCATTTCCCAGCCATCCGCCCTCCGTCTTGACTCAGTGTCTCCTGACATGTGTTCACTGCTAAGTTTCTGACTCTCTAATTACTACTTAAAAAATTGTTTAACACCAACTTTCCTGTTCACTCAGACATACAAATCCCACCAGAGAAGCCACACTGTCCCACTCCATGATGCCAGCTTAGCACCCAGAGTGAAGCTAGTAACTAATTTTTTCAACACACCTGTGTACTAAACCCTTTCCAGGTGGTCTCAAATGTCAAATAAAATTATTCCATTTTTCATCCAAAGACCACATGCCTCACAGGAAAATGACCTCATGTCAGATGGTTTACATAGCAACTGAGCCCACTAGCAAAGACCATTGAGCCATCCACCTATCTCTGTCTATATGGTGATTTCACTGAGTCCACTAAGTCCTTTTACTATGGCAGACCTAACAAAGCACTGCCACTGGGTGAGTATCGAGCATGCTTCAGTGCATTTCAAGTCAAATGAGAGCTGGCTAGTTAAGCAGCAGCATTAACAGACGTAGGAATACCACCAGCAAAATATCTCTGGCCAACTATGGCTGCCCAGCTACACCCAAATTAAAAATAACCCAATACTAACGACAGAACTCCCTGTGGTATCACTGATATCACCGTGGAGTCTCCCCGTAAATGTCCCTGTCAATTGGTCATAAATAAGTCATTAAAAATTTCACCTTCTTTAACAAAGCAGATCTCAGCAAAAAAAGAGGAACAAACTGAAAAAAGACATGTAGCTCATCTGTAAGTTACAAGCCAATAAAAGAATCTTTAGTGAAGAGGCCTTCTGAAAAAATTGTAATTAAGAGTCTAAATTAGTGGCTGCCCAATAGAAGCTGCATGTGAGCCAAACATGTAACTTTAACTTTCTAGTAGCCATATGTTTTAAAGGTAAAATTTTAATAATAATAGGAGTTTCTGATGTTCATTTTAACTTGATCTATCTAAAATATTATCAATTCAGCATATAATTAACGTAAACATTTTTGAAGAACAGTTTGCACTCTTTTTCCCCTGCTGGGCCCGTGAAACCCAGCATGCAGTTTACACTTAGAGCACATCTCGGCGTGGACCGGCATCTGTCAGTGCTCAACAGCCACCTGAGGCTGGTGGTGACCAAGTCAGGTAGCACAGCTCTAGAATGATCCTTACTCTGTTTTGTAAAACATTAAAACTTCCAAAGCACTGCAAGTTTTCCATTAGGGAGGTAAAATTATTGACTGTTAGAATTACACACTCTTAGAATTATGGACAATGATATCACCTAGTCTTAAATGAAATAAAGTCACAAAAGCCTGCTATTTTAAATTAAATGAAATCTGTCCCCCAGAAGAACTTAGCCCCCCTGAAATTATGATCTGCCCACAAACGGGAAACTGAGGCCCTGACGGGCACCAGGGGCGCACTTCAGCTCCCACCATGCAAAGGGCTCCGGAACTCTGTTTCTCCTTCACAATCTGACAAGGGCCAGGGCTCCTCGTTTACCTTTGTCCACTTGAAAGGATCTCCAAATAGGGAGGGAAAATCAATTACTCCTTCAGGAAATGTCCGAGGATAGAGGGGAAGGAAGTGTATTTCAATTACAGAAGGCAACCTGGCTCCTAAGGCAGATCGCTGATTAACGGTGGTCATTGTTTTCCTTTTTATTACCATTTGGTCTCATGCTGTCCCCATGTAGAACAACTACCACAAGGTTCTCTCACGGGAGAGTCCCCACATGGGGTGCTGGTCATGGGCCCCACCATGAGGCTGCTCTGCCGGCTTTTGTTTGCAACAATAGCATTCCTGTGATACCTCACTCTTGCTGAAAATATTGGTATTAAGAGAGCACGAACACAGCTGTGTGTAAATTACACACAGATTAGATCTGTGTATTTATAAGGAACACAAACATGCTAATAGCACAGTCACACACACACAGTCGGGCGCACTGGGCTGCATGGAGAGTTCGGCTTGAGTTCCAAAGTGTTTCTTTAACATTTCCTAGAATGAAATGCTTAAGAAATGCGTAACCTGCACGTCGGGCTGAGGTTCTGCCCTCCTCCCACGGAGAATGCCTCCCCACAGAGTCCTCTTCATTTCCATCCGCAATATGGGAGAAATTACTCGAAACTCTATGAAGGAGAAATCTCACAATAAAAGCTTTAAAATGAACTTTTATACTAAAATAAAGCAATATGGGATGATTTTCAGTTAAAAAGTAATAATTATAAATTGGGGGAGGAGGATAAGAGAAGGCAATGTGGGCAGAAGCAGAAAGTGGGAAGAATCTGAAAGTTCAGAATTAACTTGTCCTGCAATGACAGTGTTTGCTTCTCTACACAAATGCATTACGTACAGAGAGGACGACCTGTCCACACCACATGGGGAAGGCAGGTTCTTTACATGTTTCTGCTAATTTTGAAAAACAGAGAGAAGTGTACTCAGCATTATATATTCACTGCATTAAACCCAGATATGGACACGTGACCAGGAAACCTGGGCTCTGGTTCTCTGCCTGATTCTCTCACGGCTTCAGATGACCCAGGCGAGCCCTAACACTCATTCCCTGGACTGACGTTCTCATGGAAAGATGGCATCCCAAGTATCCTAATTTACCAGATAAAGCACTAACTTTTAAACTGTTAAGTGTTCCAGGAAGGTAAAAGAAAAACAGTAATAATCCAACTAAGCAGAAACACACACACACACACACACACACACACACACACACACACACACACATATGGATACATAATAACAGGCTCACTATAGGCCTTAATTTTATTCTTTAAAAGCTTTAAAAAACACACTCCAACTGATACTCTTCATCTTTTATTTTTTCTTGGTGTGGTTTACATAAACTCCTGGTTTAAAATGAAAGGAAAGGTCCATTTCTGAGGCTTGGGTTTACCGTGCTTACAGTTCCACCAATAAATCATCTCCCAATCTGGGCTTGGAAAAGCACTGGCCACGGTTTGATTGCTCCAGCCCCAGGTTGCCAGGCAACCAACACAAGGGGGGAAGTCTGAGAAGCGCTGACAGATAGCCAAGTGGCTGAAACAACAGACTTCTCTCTGTCAAAAATGTGTTTCAGAGAGCCACTTCCCCACCTCTGCTCTCTGCTAAACACTACACGATTGTAAAATCAAAATCAAAAGGCCACTGTAATAAAAACACTTCCTGCTCAATTACGAATTGTTAAAAAGCTGTAGGGAGGCCCAGATCACACAGTGTATGGCAACAGAAATGTGATACTGTAAATGAGATAAAGTCAGCAGCATGCGAGAAACCTGATCTAAATGCAGCTCTGTAGCTTCGGATCAGGGGACCTGGTGTGTGGAGCAAATCAGCTGCCTAAGAAAGCACCAGAAAGAAAATAATGACTGTTGAAACATTACAGAAACAAACAATAACCAAGAAGCCACAAATCTCCATAACTTAATAATAAATCCAAGAACATGCTCAATTGTTGTGGAACAATCTGAAGATAATGGAAGTTTTCTCTCTCTGGACTTATTTCTTGTGTAGAATAGGGCAAAGAAGATCAAGGACCCACAGGAACCACGCCCCCTGGCGGATGGGCAGGTGGGTGGGATTCCCTAATGCTTGACAGTCACCTGGATTATAGCAGATACTAATGCCCTTCAGATGATGCCTCGTAACAACAGCAGGTCTGAGGTCTGACATCTACTGCAGCATCTGAAACACCTCTGGTGCCTGCCCCAAGGCAGTAACGTGCCGCCCCAGACCTGCCGAGTGTCACTGCTATGCAGCATCCTTCCAAGAAACCACTCCCTGACTGCCATCCAGGACTCCAGAAACTCTGTGGTTATTTGGAAAAGGTCAGCACTAAGAACAGCTTCACCTTTTTTGTGCCATGGACCCTTTTTGGCAGCCTGGTAAAGCTTAACCTCTTCCTAAAAATAGGTTCTAAATGCCTAAAATAAAATGTATGGATTAAAAAGAAAACCAGTTATTTGAAAACAAGATACCAAACAAAACATTAAAAAAGGTGAATATGCAGACCTTATTGACAGTAAGAAACCAAGATCTCTCAGAGGCTTTTGGTTTCTGTGGAAGTTTTTTAGGGGCGGTGCTGTTTCATTTTGTTTTATAATAAGAGCTTTGGCATGATGACAAAATGGAGGGCCAAGACGGCAATTTATTCAACTTAAGTTACCAAAGCAATGCACAGCCTGGCTCACTGCCCAAAGCTGACCAACTCGGAAGAGATGTGCAAGGCTCCCAGGCTGGCCCTCTCGCACTGCCAGCCCAGACCCCACGGGTCCTGCCTTTTCCTGAGTTTTTCTAGGGCCTGGATGAGGGCCTTTAACAGCACGTGGACTCAAATGGTTTAAAGACAATATTCATTTCCCGACCTTCCACCTTCACGTTTTCTTTCCAAGCCATCCACCTAGGAATGAACTCTTGTGTAGAGGGGAAGGGTCACTCTCCCCTCACCTCACAAGCAAAGGCGTCCCTCTCCCACCTGGGGTGCTTAGCAGCAGGGCCTGTGCAGAAACTCCAGGGCAGAAGCACAGGTTCATTCAAAACACGGGTGTGGATGTGGGCTCAGTGACTATGTTCACCCTAAGAGCCTTAAGCAACTCAGGCACTTTCCAATTCTTTGCTTTCATCAAAATTGGAGGAGGGTCTAGAGAAGGCATCATCTGATAAACTATTGAAAATATGTCTGATGATAAATTATATTTTTGGCATTACAATGTAAAATTCAAATATTTAGGTAACACTGAAAAAAACTATCATTCCCATCTATCTGCTTGTTCATATAAACAAGATTCCTGAATATTTATATCTACAAATAAATAAATAAGAAAGTAGACACAGAATATAGCCTCAATTGAACAATAAGTAATATTCATCCAGGAACTAATGTGCTTAAAAACTCAATCCATCTTATTTCCAATGGATAGTAAAAAGTAAAATTTTATCTACATTTATAGCATCTTGTTTTGTTCACCTGTATACTAATCATTATTATAACACTATAATTATTGGAGAGCATTTTTCTTTTAACACACAGCTTTATTTCTAAAGGAAATCACAGTATGTATGCAGATTTTGATACACATACCTTTTTGTTTTAAGGAGTATGAAAGGCTGATCTGATAAGACTCTCAAGCACAAAATGCTTTACATTAGGAATTAAGTCTATGGTGAAGTAGATTCAAAAGCTACTAGAGATGCCCTGGCTGGTTTGGCTCCATGGATAGAGTGTCAGCCTGCAGACTGAAGGTCCTGTATTTCATTCCAGTCAAGGGCACATGTCCAGCTTGTGGACTTGATCCCCAGTAGGGGGCATGCAGGAGACAGCTAATAAATTATTCTCTCTCATCATTGATGTTTCTCCCTTTCCCTTCCTCTCTGAAAATCAATCTAATCTAATAAAAGAGTAATATGCAAATTGGTGTCACTCCGCTATACCTAAGCCAAGCCCAACAGTCAATCGCATGCCCACCAACCAATCAGAGTGACTATATGCAAATAAACCCAGCCAAGATGGCAGCTGGCAGCCATGGAGCTGGAACAAGCAGGAGGCTTGCCTCTGCAATGGAGGAAGCTAAGGTTCCTGTCTGCTTAGGCTGGCTGTGGCCTCCACTCAAAACAACAAAGTTTCCATTATAGAAGATAAATAAACCCCAGATACCTGCTTCCAGCCTTGGGCTCAAGGAAGCGCTGGGAGCCTGGGTTGTCAGGGGCAACCCGACCTGGGCTCCGGTTAAAGCAACGAAGTTTCAACTTTAGAACTTAAACAAATCCCAGATACCAGCTTCTAGCCAGCCTTGCTGCAAACAGCCATCAGCCACTCACTCAGGCTGGCCAGGTACCCCGGCAGGGACCCTCTCCCTGAAGGGGCTGTGGCCAGCCTGCAGACAGCCATCAGCCACTCACCCAGGCTGGCCAGGTACCCCAGCACAGACACCCTCCCTGAAGGGGCTGTGGCCAGCCTGAAAAAGGCCCTCAGCCCCTCATCCGGGCTGGCCAGGCACCCCAGCGGGACCCCCACCCTGATCCAGAACACCCTTCAGGGCAAACCAGCCAACCCCTACCCATGCACCAGGCCTCTATCCTACATAATAAAAGGGTAATATGCAAATTGACCCTAACAGCAGAACCACTGGGAATGACTGGTCACTATGACACACTGACCACCAGGAAGCAGAAGCTCAATGCAGGAGCTGCTCCCACACAGGGAGCTTTGCTCAGCCACAAGCCAGACTGCCAGCTGCCAGCACAGTAGTGGTGGTGGAAGCCTCTCCTGCCTCCTCAGCAGAGCTAAGGATATCTGACTGAAGTTTAGGCCTGCTCCCCGCTGGCAAGTGGACATCCCTAAGGGCCCCCCGGCTGCCAGAGGGATGTCTGGCTGCCATCTTAGGCCTGATACCCCAGGGAGTGGGCCTAAGCCAGCAGGTGGACATCTCCTGAGGGGTCCCAGATTGCTAGAGGGCACAGGCCGGGGTGAGGGATGCCCCTGAGTGCACAAATTTTTGTGCACTGGACCTCTAGTAAAAATATGTATGTTTTTAAAGCTACTAGTTACGTAACTTAAAGTGGGAAAGATAAAGTATAGGATAGGAGCTCATTTGTATATTTTCTTTCTTTTGTAAAATATATTTTTATTGATGATTTCAGAAAGGAAGGGAAAAGAAGAGATAGAAACATCAATGATGAGAGGGAATCATTAATCAGCTGTCTCCTGCATGCCTCCTACTGGGGACTGAGCCTGCAACCCGGGCATTTGCCCTGGTCTGGAATTGAACCCAGGACCCTTGAGTCTGCAGACTGACACTCTATCCACTGAGCCAAACTGGCCAGGCTCATTCATGTATTTTCAAAATAGGTAATAATGGATATAAATTGCAATGATATTAAAAATACACTAGACATATTTAATAATGATGGGACAGTTTTATTTCAAATGTTAGAAATTACATCCTATTGATGAAAAACAAGCATATACCATTTTAAACTTGGGAGGGAATGTAAGAAAAGGAGTTTCCTCTGTAGTTCATTCCAATCACTTGATCCACCCCTGCCCCTCCAATCTCAGCTCCACCCCTGCCCCAGCCTGTAACCTCTGGCCAAGGATGCAGGCCTGGGCAGAAGACCCCAAACCCCTCCCACAGCCGGCTTCACAGAGCCCAGCCATTCTGATCCTGCCCGCCATTGCCAGCTCTGCCCTTGCCCCACTGGCAGCCTCTGGCCAAGGCTGCAGGCCTGGGCAGGGGTCCTCCAGGGCCCTCTGATCGTGGGCTCCACCCTTGCCTCACAGACCCCTGCATTGCCGGATTCGCCTGTGCCCAGAACCCTGCATTGCCGGTTCCACCCCTGCCCAGATCCCTGTGATTGCAGGCTCTGCCCCTGCCCCTCCAATCACTGGCTCCACCCCTGCTCAGGTCCTGAGATTGCCAGCTCCATCTCTGCCCTACTGCAGCCTCTGGCCAAGGCTACAGGCCTGACAGGGGACCCCCAGACCCCTGCTTTGCTGGCTCCACCAGTGCCCAGACCCCTGTGGTCTCAGGCTCCTCCACTGTCCCTCCAATCTCCATCCTTGCCACTGCCCAGGCCTGAGCCCTCTGGCCCAGGCCTTATGTCTGGGTAGGCCACCCTCATACCCCTCTGATCACCAACTCTGCCCTTGCCCATGCCGGAGGTTTCTGGCGAAGGCCTCTGGCCTGGGCAGGGGACCCCCAGTCCTCTCTGATCGCCTGTCCCGCCCCTCAGCCCCCCCCCACCCGTCTCCGCCGCCGCCACCTGCCTGGCTAACAGGCCTGACCACTTCAGTGGAGAGGCTGAGACAGACTGGGAGCCTCCATCTTGTGGCTATGTGGGCGGTCATCTTTGTGATGGAGTGATGCCTAATTTGCATATTATTCTGTTATTAGATAGGATAGAGGCCTGGTGCACGGGTTGGGGGCAGCCGGTTTACCCTGAAGGGTGTCCCGGATCAGGGTGAATGTCCTGCTGGGGGTGCCTCGCCATCCTAAGTGAGGGGCTGATAGCTGTTTGCAGGCTGGCCAAGCCTCCCAGTGACCCAAGCTCCCAGCCTCTACTCAGCCTCTCCTTTTTTTGCTTTTTTTTGGGGGGAGGCTGGAAGCAGGTATCTGGGATTTAGCGTAGCCCAGGGCCAGCCAGGGCAGGTGGGAAGCTTGGCTTCCTCCATCGCCGGGGGCAACCCAAGCCTCCTGCTGGCTCCAGTTCCATGGCCAACCGCCATCTTAATTGGGTTAATTTGCATACTCGCTCCTGATTGGCTGGTGGACAAGGCTGGTGGGTGTACTAGAGTGACAGAATGATGGTTAATTTGCATGTTTCTCTTTTATTAGTGTAGACTAGGGGCCTGGTGCACAAAAATTTGTGCACTTTGCGGGAGAGGGGTCCCTCAGCCTGGCCTGTGCCCTCTCACAGTCTGGGACCCCTCAGGGGATGTCCACCTGCTGGCATGCCTGGTGAGTGGCTGATGGCTGTTTGCAGGCTGCCCACAGTCCCTTCAGGGTTTCAGGTCCCTACTTGGGTACCTGACCAGCCTAGGTGAGGGGCTGAGGGCCGTTTTCAGGCTGCCCACAGCTCCCATTGACCCAAGGTCCCAGCGAGGCTGGCTGGAATCAGGTTTCTGGGGCTTATTTATCTTCTCTAATTGCAACTTTGTTACCTTGAGCAGAGGCCTAGGCAGGTAACAAAGCCTCTGTTTGTTTCAGCTCCATGGCTTCTATAATTGAAACACTGTTACCGTGAGCAGAGAGCTCAGCCAGCCTAGGCAGGCAGTTGCAACAGTTGCAACGGAAGCCTGCTATTTACTCTAGCTCTGTGGCTGCCGGCCTCCATCTTGGCTGGGTTAATTTGCATATGGCTGCTCTGATTGGCTGGGAGGCATGGCTTGACTGGTGGGCGTGGCTTAGGCGGCTTGGAGCGATGGTCAATTTGCATATTACTCTTTTATTAGATTAGATACTCTTGTTTCTAAGAAAGAAAATCAATGACTTGTCCAAGGTACAGCAGCTGGAACAAGGCACTGTCTCAACCAGAAAGGCTTGCCAACACCTTTATTTCCTACCACCAAACTTTAGTTACATTACTAGTAGGTAGTTTTCTACATGCAGATGAGTAGTTATCTAAGAAAAGTAGAAGTGATGAGAAAATGTAGGGCGGAAAGGAGGAGGAACTGGAGTTTCTTGTTTTGGGGCATATCACGAACATAAAAATGCCCAGCCCAGTGGCAGCAGGCACTCGGAAGAAAGCTCCCACCAGCGGTGGGTTGTCATAGCCTCTCCCAGGCGGCAGCAGATCCAGGCTGCTCTGGCTACAGCAGGCAGGACTGGTGGGACCTTAACTCGATGTAGGACAGATAACAGTGAAAACCATTCTTGTGGCCTATTAAAGGATGGAAAGGAAATGTTCTTTATGATGAGGAAATGAATCATCTACCCTTCAAGCTCCTTCATGTCTTTCATTTTATTTTGCTTTAGGCTCTTAGGCCTGTTTGATAGAACATTACACTGAGGAAGCACCAAAGAAAACAAAAACACAGGGACAACTAAAGGGAACTCCATAGGCTAGACAAAGCCTCCCTTGGGCTTTAGCTGCTTCTCCTCGTCCTCTCTCCTGACCACAGAGAATATTCACCCAAAACTTCTGTGAAGTTATCAGCAAAGGCCATAACAAGAACCAGACCCTTCTCTTCTAATCTTTCCACCGATCCAAAAAGTCATGACAAAGGTTGTAGAGAATCTTTTGGCACTAAGTCTGTTACTGTGTTGTCCATAATGGAAAATGCACGTCTGTGCATGACAAATGCATGAACTTTTACTTCAATGACAGCCACATGATTACTTTTATAGCAAAGCTCCCTCCTCTCTCCCTGCAGTCAGTTCTACGCTCTCAAAACTTCCTGAGTCTCAACAAGGAACAGTTTATAGCAACTGAGACATGACTTCAAAGATCACCAGACAGGGGTTAAGTAATTTAAATCATTAGAAAAATATTTATCACACTTGATTAACTGACTTGGATTACTGAGGTATCATTTGCCCAGACTTACTCAGAAGAATAGAAATATGGAATGAGAAGTGCTGCTCCCTTGAGTAAGGCAGCTCTATAGCTCTGCACCCCCACCCACTCAGCCTTCCCCTGACACAGCATTCTCCACTCAGCTAACCGTCCCTTTCTCCATCCTATCTTTTTTTTAATTTATATTTTGATTTTTTTTTTTTTTTTTTTTTTTTTTTTTTTAGAGAGGAAGGGAGAAGGATAGAGAGTTAGAAACATCGATGAGAGAGAACCATTGATCAGCTGCCTCCTCCACACCCCCCACTGGGGATGTGCCTGCAACCAAGGCACATGCTCTTGACCGGAATCGAACCTGAGACCTTTCAGTCCTCTGGCTGACGCTCTATCCACTGAGCCAAACTGGTTAGGGCTCTATCCTATCTTTTAACAGAACTATCAGGAACATGAGCAATCTTGCTTATAGTCCTTCTAATACTCTGCTTGCATCAACAATTCTTGCCACCAGCCATCCCTTGTGACTGGACATCATGGAAACATGTAAGATATAAATCTAGAAATTTTATTTACTACAGCACAGCCACCTTGAATTGCACAAAATCTCTTCTTCTTGATGTGCCCCTCAACTCCTGTACCATCTCTATCCTGGTTCCCCAAGTTCTATATGCAACCCAGGACTCACTACCAGTTATTTCAACAAAGCGATCAATACCACAAGATCTGCCTCAGCATCCCGACTTTGTACCAAGTTCCTAACCCAATCTTTGAAATGAATGATATCATTGCCCACATTAAAAACGTGTAATCATTCCTCATTTTCCATTAAGTTAAACATCATCTGCAACCAATTAAACAATATAACATCCAAGCAGTTCTGCTTTTGGAGCTATTCCTTTTCTGCCTTTGTCACTTTGTCCATCCTACTGCCTCCCACCATAACAATTCCCTGAGTCTCCCCTCACTCTGCACTATTACCCCTGTCACCCTCATCAGATCCTGGCTCTGCCATTTCCCATCTGAGATCCTGAGCATGCATGCTAATTTAGCTCCTCAACTGGGAGCTTTCTCTGTAAACAGAAAGCTTTCCTAGCTTTAGACCTTCATTTCTAACTGCTACACCCACCTGCATCTTCTAGAGTCTCTTCCATTCAGCCCTAAAGCAAGTACACAATTTTATTAAAGGTGCCACCGGATGCCTCCCTGTACCAAGACGTCTGAAGAGGAAACTCTCCAGCTTCTCCCTTCTCTCCCACCCCCAATCAGCCAGGCTTCTCTAGAGGCCATGTGATGTGGTGGGTTAAGAGCTGGGCTCTGGAGCCTCCTAGGAGGCTGGGTTGGAGAGCAGGCTCTAGGAATTGCTCTGCGGCCTCGGGAAAGTCCTCTCTCCTATCTGGGACCTGCTTCGACATCTATAAAATGTCAGTGAATGAGTCGATTCATGTCGAGTACTTAGAATAGCACCTGGCACGTAATAAAGGTCTTGCTTCTCACTAACTTCACCTCACTTCCTCCCAAACCCAGCTGTACATTAGAACCCAATGCCCTGGCTGTACTCCACGTTAATTAAGCCAGAATCTCTGGGGTGTATGTGGGGAGCATGCGCACAATGTGTGTGTAAGAATTAAAGTTCCTCATGTGATTCCAGCGTGCAACTAAGGCTGCAAAACACAACTTATAAACTCAGAACCACAGTCCTTCCTCAGCCCCACAGTTTCCACATGGATGCCTGGGTCCCAGGCAGAGGTTTTGATCTAACTGGTCTGATGTGCAGTCTGGGCACGGGACTTTTTAAAGTTCTCCAGGTGATTCTAATGTGCTTGGCCAGGCTACAGAACCACTGATCCCCTTCTCTACCCACTTCCATTTGCCCCATGTTACTGACAGGTTAATCTACAATGATAGTGGCAGCCCTACCATTCCCCACGTTCAAATATATGTAATTATTCCTTATTTCTTACTAAATTAAACATAAACTTCCGGTCCCATAGAGTGGGCGGTTTTGAATCAGCTATCTTGTATACTCCTCCATCTACAGCTTCATTCAAACTGGGCGACCAGCTACTAACCACCCACCATGTTCTTTCATATCTCTGGTCTTCCATTGACCTCTATCAACTGTGTATGGAGAGTGAAATCCCAGCCTTCCTTCAAGGTTCCTCTCAAACACCACCTCCTGTCCTCACAGCACTTCCTGATCTCCTGTCCGAGGAGAGCAGCAGTGTGTTCATCCCCATGTCTCCTCTGGTCCCAACTATCAGGGGTACAAGAGGCCCTTGAAAAGAATTTTCAGTTATGTGGCTGCCATCTCCTCTCTAGGTTGCCTGTGGCAACAACATCCAGCTCAAGTGCTCATTTACTCCCAATGCCAATCAGTGAAGGATGCCAACACTGCCAGGCAATTATCAAGGTGAGTGGTGGCTCCCATAGAGCTCTTAGCAGTTAAAGAACAAATGCAGTTTATTTGCCTAAAGTCAGTGATTAGTCTCCTTCCTTTTGGATAAGGGAGTCAATATGTTTTAAAATCTTGTTTCTGAAAAACTAAGCTAAAGACAAAAAAGTCACTTGAATAACAGAAGAACAAACTAGCGATAACAGAGCAGAGGATTCCATTAGAGGCAGCAGGATGACAGTGGACAGTGGCTAAAGGGTTGCACAAGCACATATGGAAGTGCAGTGGAACGGAGTTCGATTAAGGCGAACCAAGGCCTTCCTCTCTCTTTCTCCCTGTATAATATTTTTAAAGGCAAATCTAAAGTGGGTTATTGAGAAACAATATTTGGTTTTGCGCTTTAAGAATCCACCACCCCTTTTGTAAAGCTATTCATCTGAAGGGGAATGTCTCCCCTACACGTGCCTACCTTGTAACAGTGGGACTCTCGAGTGCCTTAAATGACCTCAAACCAGTGGAGGATAAACGTCGTGATGCCGAGGGACTCATCTAAATGTGTGAGCAATGGAAGGCTCCATCTGCAAGTTTGCGTAAAAGCAAGGTCATCTAACTGGATCCTTGGGGAATGTATGACAGGAGAAGGGGTAGAGGAAATCAGAGGAGGAAGGGAAGGAGGAGAAGAAGGAAGAGGGGGAGGAAGTGGAAGAAAGGAGTGAGGAAAGGGAGAAGGAGGGAGGAAAGGGAGAAAGGGGAGGGAGAATGTGAGATGATTTTAAAGTCAGAGAGTTCTGGTGAGGGAGACAAACTACCAAGGTCAGCCTGTTCCGAGGCCAAACATTTGGGAAGCTGACAAAGAAGTTGGCTTGTCCCAAAGGATAATCTGAAAATAATTTTCTCGGTTTTGTTATTGCTAAACGATTGGAGAACCTCATTACCATGGGCTGGACTGAGAGGAGGGCACTGACTTTTCACTGCCCATCCCACCCTTCAGCTGCTTTGGGAACTGGAACAGCTTTGCCAGATGAAATCGAGTCCCAAGTGGTGCTCTGCTGGAACACAGAAACGGGAGCCACAGACAGGGACCCAAAGCCTTCTACAAGCAAAGCGATTCTGTTTTAAAATTAATGATCGATGGGTTTTTGGGTCCCGGTCAACTGGTTCCCCAAATCTACGCTTAATTCATTTTCTAAAACTCCCCTTTCCAAAGTGAATAACCAAGCCCACTTAGCGCTGTTCCCTAGTTAGTCAGAGGCCGAAGGAGCCTGCGCGGAAAGCATCTCATTAGCAAATTCGACTCGTCCGAGTGCTTGCAGAGGAGCGGCGCCCAGAGTGGACGCACAGCTGTAGGGAGGGAGGGGCTGGAAAACACAAAGCAGAGCCTCGGTGACGGGTCATCCTGGCCTCCAATTGGTGTGGCTCCTAACACTCAGAGCACACATCTCTGAAGTCTGAAAGGGTTTGCTCTACTCCTGCTGATGAGAAAGGTTAGAAAAGTAAATTTATAATCAACACTTACAAAGCAGCAGCAAGGAGCAACCAAGGCTGCTTAGGACTCAAAGAACATGTGACTGTGTGTACGTACATGTTTTTAAATTTCTTACACGGAAAGGATTCCATCAGCTTTAGGTAAAACATCGGCCCGACTTTTAACCTGAGACGTCAAAGGGTGGAGGTAGGGAGCAGATCAAGGCCCATTTCTTAACTGCCAGCCAGCGCAAAGGGCATCCCTTCCCCTTTCCTGTATTTCTTAGACAAGAAAACAAAGATCCAAAGGGGGAACCTCACTTCCTTAAGGTCCCAAAGGTGGTTGGTTGCCAGACCTCTGGCTCAGGTCAGCATTCTCTCCATAAACCACCAGACCTCTTCCTGCTTGTGCTCCGTCAACCCACCTCACCCCAACAAGGAGTCCTCCAGTGGCTACAGGAGAGCACAGCTTCCCTCCCGCCCTGCGTCTCAGGGGTGGACTCTGTGCCATGCGGAACCCTGGGGCGCAGCAACAAAGCTACAGGGACTCAGTGTGTCCCAGGCATTCTACTTTGAGAATAGATCTTCCTAACGTTCTTAGACGTGTAATAAAATGATCCAGTGTACATACATACTTCAATTATAAAATATAGATTGGTAGACTTTCTAGCCCTCAGGCCATACGGAATAACGTCATTCACTCTGCTCCATTCTCTTATTTTCAGGTTCATTTTTCATTTGCAACTTTCCTTGCCCCTCCTTATTTGTTCCTGGGTATATTTATTTGAAAGCTCTTCTGTTTCCTATTGCCAGGATTAACTACATGGGATCTAGCCCTTTGCAATGGAAGAAAACATTCCAAAGTGACCTACTAGAGGGAGCATACTAGAGCTTTTAACAAAACTTGAGAGAGTAAAGGTATATTACCCACAGATCACAGTTACAAAAAAGACCACCCAAGACACCCCGACAGCCTTAAGAAAGATCAGCAAACAGGTCATTCTTCTTCTGCAAGAGTGATGGGTTGCCTGGGAAAGTGGGTTAGTCAGTGTAGCCAGGTCAACACAGGGCTACCTATTGAGCCTTCTGACTTCGCTCTCACTCCATCACTCACTCTCTCATAGCAAAACATTCCAACCACAGGTATCACTAAGTATTGTGTGATGGTGGCAAAGAATGCCTTTTCCTTTCAATCCAGAAAATAAAACCATAGATAACTGGAAGGGATTGGTTGTTCACTCCAAGGGAGCTACTGAGGAGACAGGGAAGTTAATTCTGCTGGAGTGAGAATACACCGGCCCTGTGCAGGATGAAGGAAAAGCCCCCTACACGCCCCCCCCCCCCCCCAGCAGGGTAGGAGCTCAGCCAACTCCACAGAGTGATTTGAGGATCTGGAGGAGAAACAGCCTCTATTTGCTTTCTCTTCTCTGGTCAAACAATCGTTTCCGAGTATCAGCCCTGCTTCAGGCCTTGGGCTATGTCCTGGGACACAGTAAGAATTAGACGGCAGTCTCTGACCTCAACACTCCCTTAGCCCAGTGTGGGCATGGACCCGCCATCACCACCCAGCGGAACAGACACCACACTCCAGCACTTAGCTGAGCGATTCTGTTTTAATCTGTCTTCCCAGGAGAACAGCAACTCCACAAGGACAGCGGTTCCTATCTGTTTTGCTCACTGCTGTGCTACCAGGACATAACATGGTGTCTGGCAGAGTGCCGGTGCTCTGTAAATATGTGTGGAATGAGTAAATGAACACCAAGCAACAATCTAGAGTCAGAACTGAGAACGTAACCTGGCAGACAACAGGGGTCATCCTATCCCATGGGATTGACAACAGTGGAGAATGGGCAGGCTTGCCATGCCCCAGGCCCCAACGCCAAACACACGAAACGCAGGGCCCGAGAGGCGTGGGCGCTACTGGTTAGCGGGTGAAGTGGTCTTTCTCATCTGTGACCACCAAGCACTCTGCTTCCTAACGCCTCAGTACTTGGCTTTGTATGTGTGGAAACTTCACCCATATAAAGGCACTTTGGGACAATGTCTCAAAGCAAGTGCTGGAACAGTCACATCACTCAGCATGCAGGGTGCTGGGGGGAAAGAACAAGGAAATAGGAAAAGCAAGCTGGCACTCTACTGAAGGTAGCAACTGGGGGGCCTCCGGGACCATTATTACTCTACCTAAGAGAGCTTTGATTTCAGACACAGTACAGCAGCGGGAGGAGACAGCTATGAATGAGTGACTTCCTTTCATTGTAGGGTTCTTACTTTTTTTTAACCTCCTGTTTCTTTCCCCCAACCCCGAATCCCAGTTACCAGGCTAATACAATGTTTCACCTGTGAAACGTAGAGCTCCAATGTCACTGTGCGTGGAGTGTTCCACACACACACATTAAAACCGACTCCGGTTCTGTTGCTAAGAAACTCAGAAGGAAAGGGCTTTTCACCCTCTTCGTTTATAAAACAACCACTTTGTTTATGGGAGAACAAATGCAATCTCTCAAGTCCCCTTGTGTCTTGTTCTCATTTTTTAAAGGAACAGAGAAAGAGGACCGAGAGTAGCTGAAAGTGTATGCTAGCTCCGTTTTTCACACGCCCTTGAAAATAAAATGAAAAACGTAGCTTCAGCAAACTGCTGTTTATTAATCTTTCAAGCTGAAGATTCTCCCCAAGGCTTTCCTCCTTCGAGCAAAAATGAAAAATGTCCCATAAAAACTGCTCTTGATTTTAAAAGCTTATTCTGAGTAGCAAGGAATAATTTACAAAGAATGCTTGTGTTCAATGTGGGGTTACTTCCCAGGTCTCCATTCTCTTCGCATTCTCTTCGCTTTGCCCCAGGACCTGAGCGGTACATATGCGCCCAAGCCCCAAAACGGATACAACTTATTGTTGGCTTAAAAAATACCTCAAATTAGGGCTAAGGGATAAGAAACTTAAAAGCAAACATATTGGCCAATGAAAAGACTAGCCTTGTTTTAAAAGAAAGAGAAACACAAGTATATTAACATTTTTTACCACAGTATGAGAGGAAGCTTACAAAGCGATGAAGCCATGTCCGTGAAAGGCAAGGTCACGGCTAAATCTGTAATTTAACCACAGCTTCTACTGACATGAAATACTGAAATATTTTCCCCCTTCTAATGCTTGGCCTACCTCACTTACTAAAGGACTTAAAAATACATTTCTCTTTACAGCTTGTTACACAGTAGAATCTTTCTGCAAACTAAGTGACAAAATTGATTGCCTTACACCAACTTTTCTGCACATATAATTGATTTTTAATTTGCAGTCTCATTTCCAAAGGGACTTGACAATAAACTCTATCACACTACTGACTTCTTTAAACAACAGTCTGATTCAAAGACTGTTGGGAAGCAATCATAGGAAAAACAGTTCAATTCCATTAATACTTGAAACATTAGGCAAATTTTATCTGAATAGACGTTTCTCTTTTGTGATATTTAAGGTTGGTTTTTACCATGGACCATCATAAGAATACGTCGTAACATGAGTGAGCAATATGTGTATGTATTATGTGTAATAAGTCAACATTTATATTTCTCTTATTTTTCCTACTTTCACATCTAAGAATTAAGTTGTTCACAGGAAACATTACCAACTTAGCATGAAATTAAAGGAAGAGTCATAGAAAGAAAAGTCTACTTTGATTTCATTTAAATTCACTAGTACCTATTATGTGTTGCATTAAATACAGCATGTCTACATTTCAGGTTCCAAGTGAACTGTAAAAATTTTCAGATGAAGATTTCATTAGAAAGTGAGACTATCAATGTTATGATTCCATTTACATAAATGTACAGTTACATAAAACAATGTATGTACCTGAACAAAGATGCAAAGAGAGCACAAGACCAGAAAACTGGGAGGACAACATTGTAATAGAAGGAAAATTCATATAAATTCTACAAAAAAAGAAAATAAACAGATTCATATTAGATTATCTACTGGAGCCTCCTATCAACTTTTTCTGAATGACTACATAACATACCCTACAACTCTGGAAATCTGACCAGCCCTAAATAAATGCTATACAATTAAGCCTTCCCCCACATCCTATCTAATAAAAGAGTAATATGCAAATTAGATGTCATCCATCACAAAGACAGGCACCCTCATAGCCACAAGATGGCGGCGCCCAGTCCAATTGAGCCCCGCCACTGAAGTGGTCAGGCCTGTTAGCCCAGCAGGTGGAAGGGAAGGCGGGGGCGGGGGGGGGCCCCCCCCGAGGGGCAGAACAGGCGATCAAAGGGGGCTGGAGGTTCCCTGCCCAGGCCAGAGGCCTTCACCAAAGGCCTCAGGCATAGGCAAGGGCGGAGCCAGTGATTGGAGGGGTCTGAGGGTGCCCTACCCAGTCATAAGGCGGGGGCCAGAGGCCTCAGGCCTGGGCAGGAGCAAGACCGGAGATCACAGGGGCCTGGGCTCTACAGAGCCAGCAATCGGAGGGGCAGGGGCGGAGCCTGCAATCGCAGGGATCTGGGCACCAGTGGAGCCGGCAAAGTAAGGGTCTGGGGGGTCTCCTGCGCAGGCCTGCAGCCTCGGCCAGAGGCTGCCAGTGGGGATGGTATGGGGCAGGATCGGAGCTGGTAATGGCAGAGGCCTGGGCTCTGTGAAGCCAGTGATCGCAGGGGTCTGGGGGTCCCCTGCCCAGGCCTGCATCCTTAGTCAGAGGTTACAAGCCTGGGCAGGGGTGGAGCTGGGATTGGAGGAGCAGGGGTGGAGCCGGTGATCGGGGTGAACTACGGAGGAAACATCTTTTCTTACCGCTCATTGGCTAGGCTCCCTATATGCTACTGGTAATATTCTTAGTAACTTGGGTAATAAGAATCCAAAAAGGCATCTAGGGTTTTTCCACCACACTCCTGGAGAAAAAAAAAATGAAGGTCCACTGCTGGAGGGCTAAGAAATGTCATATCCTGTCCTAGCATGTTTGCCTCAGTGCATGCCTCAGCCTGCTGACTGCAGGGTCGGGGTTCAATTCTGATCAAGGGCATGTACCTAGGTTGCAGGCTCCTCCCTGGCCAGGGCCCAGGTCAGGGCATATACAGGAGGCAACCAATCAAAGTGTTCCTCTCACTTTGATGTTTCTCTCTGTCTTTCCCTTCTCTTCCACAGTCCCCCAAAAAATCTATGGAAACATATCCTCAGGTGAGGATAAAAAAAAAAAAAAAAAAAAAAAAAGAAA